>JAGSMR010000030.1:13195000-13212500 GCA_029286605.1 Sericinus montela | reverse complement strand
TATATATATATATATATATATATTTATATATATATGCATTTAATGATATTGTACTGCTACTTTTACTTTAAAACGATGATAGGTTCACCAACTGTCACAGGGTCTCCCCAAATAAGTTTCGGTGAAAAGTCGAAATGTCTTCATTGCCTCATGAAAAATTGCGTGTAGATAAAATGTGTAAAAAATAGCAACATTTTAGTTTTGTTAAAAAGTATTAGATACATTGTCTAGAATCTGTCGCCATAATTACATCCCTCATGTAAGATTATATTTGGAATAAAATATTCCTTTCATCAAAAATATTATTTTCCTTACAACTCGAAGGTTATATGTATAAACAAATAAAATCCACAAAAGTTTTACCCTTTTTTTTAATAGAATACAAAGCATGGCTAATAAACACTAAAAACCAATTTAACTTTGTCACAAAGGTTCGCAGCGAATTTCAAACAAATGGCCATGTCACATGACCAAATCGGAGGTTTTAATCTTGTAACTTGTTTCTTACACTGTAACGATGTGTTTTTATTTTTTATTTAATGGAAATTTACATCTGCATGGATTATTTCTGTTATGCCCTTTATTCCGCCTATGTATCAAAACGAAAGTAATATCATACAAAAAAGAAAACAAAAGACTTATATTTGTTAATTTTTTGTTAGACGCTTATTTTTAACAAAGCGAATGGCGGTCACATAATGTTTAACATTAACATCTTATTGCACTGTTAAATTCTTGAAAACATCCGGTCAGTTAAAAAGGTGCAGACAAATATTTATTATTCCGATGAATAACTATTTGTTGTGTTGTATCGTGTGGTTGCGTAAAAATATAACACCCCCTTTCTTCCTGTAAATATCAAAGAGACTTAACTGTCTAGACTAGACCTCTGTCTATTATATTGGGATATATTGGGAATTGCGTGAAGATATTTATTTTTCAATAATAAATTTACAATAAAAACGAAACATAAGAATTCGCTGCAACCCTGCTGATATAATTGGTACGCTTGGCAAGCGGATTGGCGATCGACCTTGCACCATCGACATGCTGCCGGACGTTGGTGCCTTTTGCATTTAACAAGGCGCCTCAGTCTTTAGTCGCCTCTTACGATACCCACGGGAAAAGAGAGGGTGTTATTCTTACGCCTATAAAATGTGCAAAACGCAAATTAAATGCAACACATGGTACATCCACCGTCGACGGTTCAATCGTGTTCACTTCAACTATTGAATAATAAATGCATCCATCCCATTCTCTCATATGCAATATTCATCACTTTTCTAACCAGCAATAGAAATTTTTCGGAAACGCTTGTATATTACAACACACTTATTAAATCAAAGTTTGCGCTTTCAGTATGAAAATATTGATGAGATTGTTAAAGCAGTACTCACACAAAAGCTCTCGGGAAGCTCGGCTTTTGCAATTAAATCTTAAATTTCGACTGTATCAAATGATGCTTTAATGAAGTAAGCCAACCATAGCGAATTGTTTGTTGGGCGAGGTTTCATATTTCACTGTAAAATTGGACAAAGTAAAACCATATTATGCTTGATTATACATTTGTTAAGATGCCAAAATCGCGATTAGTTTTAGACACCTCTTGGAAGCCGGTGTATAAGTGTGTATCAAACAAAGTGCTTAACGCACAAATACAATCTCAAGAAAATAGTAATTTGATTCTTTTACGTAACAGCTTATAAATTACAAGAGTATTGTCTTTCGGAGTACATAAACTAAAGGTAAATAAAGTCACGATAGCCGAGTGGTTGGGTGGTCGGAATTTCGAGTCGAGAGACCCGAGTTCGATCCGCAAGTGGCAGGCTCGTACCAATGAGTTTTTCAAAAACTTACGTACGAATTATATCGTTGGCTTGGACAGAAAGGCGGCGACGGGTTCACCACCTGTCACGTTGTCCCGAAAATATCTTCGGTGGACGGTGGGTCGAAAGCACTTAATTGTCTAGACTCGACCTCTGTCTACCCCTGTATTGGGAGTTGCGTGAAGATTTTATTTTTCATTTTTTTTATAAATTAAAAGTATTATTTGCACCGATTATGGAGGAATTCTCTAATGTATTTAGAAATAATTTTTGACCGATTATGCATACTTCGTATTTAAACCTGGATTGAATATTTTGCAATAAACATTCAATCAAATCAAATTCAAATTTTAGTAGAAAAATGGATTATTCATAACAAACAAAAAAGTCGTCACCGAATATATCTTTAATTTTCCAACGCGGTTAAAAGATTATATCTTATAAACTTTTCCTTAAAATCATAAAAGTTTAGGGTAATTTTGATCTATATTACATAGCGATTGTAAATAATATACTTTTATATATATAAGGGTATATAATAAAAAGAAGAAAACAGCATTTTAAATCGTGCAATATTTTAAATAATAATTACAATGTTTATTTTAGGTATAAAAGGTTATATCTTATAAACTTTTCCTTAAAATCATAAAAGTTTAGGGTAATTTTGATCTATATTACATAGCGATTGTAAATAATATACTTTTATATATATAAGGGTATATAATAAAAAGAAGAAAACAGCATTTTAAATCGTGCAATATTTTAAATAATAATTACAATGTTTGTTTTTTATATTTAAATGATTTCTTTATATTCACATTTTATAGGGTTAATCTGGACCTTTTTGAGATGAACACTCTCTAAACGAACGAATTCGAATAATTTAATTATTTAATCGCTGAAGTTTACTGTTCCTTTCTCTGTAAGTTTTAGCTTCGAGTAAAAGAACTACGTTTCTTCTTAATGAATGCTCTATCTAATGAAAAAGAATTTTGTTGGACTCGTAGTTCCGCAGATTACCCATACAAATACACCAATGTGTGGGGTACACAGAGGTATAGACAATAAGTCAAAGGACTTCGACACTCCTTCCACCGAAGACATTTTTTTGGACAACATGTCAGGCGGTGAGCCAGTCGCCGTTTTTATGCCCAAGCTAACGATATAAATCGTAAATAAGTTATGCAATTTTTTTATTGATTTTTTAAAGCTTAACTTATATAGTTATGCTGAACTTTTTTGGTTAGTAAAATTTTTGTGTAAATTTGCATTAAAATTGCCGGAGTATATAGCGGGTTGGAGTCCCGCCCGTGTTGGTTTTAAACATTTTTAATCTTAAATTTAGTCATCAATAAGTTTTTGAAAAAAGTCTATTAGTACGTACCACCCGGAAACCGAACTTGAGTCGCTTGACTCGAATTCCGATCTCCCAACCACTCGGCTATCGTGACTCCTTCCTCCAATCCATTTATACTAACAAACTCTCACATTTAAAATATTAGTAGGATTATCCCAAATATTAAAGACTGAATAATAATATTAGAATATTAAAGGCAGATAACTCTAACGTGATGTTTAAAACAATTTCTGAAACAGAAGAACGAAGCTTCGAAGAGATATTACGCAAGCGAGTATATTTTAAATGAAACAGCCCTATTAGACGCGACGAAGTCGTTAAATTAAATTTAAGTAAGCTTTAAAACAAAATAAGTACAGACAATTTATTATTTCCTCCTTTCGACTCATTTTACAACGATTAGGCAAATGACTTGCAACATTTAGCCAGTCACTTGGTATTGCCAGTATATCGAATGTACCATCATATTAAAATACCTCTCTCTGTTCTACGTAGTTTGGGTACGTTGAGCGAATGAATGAAGACCGAATGGTGAAGAACATATACAGCATGAAAGCTAACGATAAAAAGAGTCAGAGGTAGGTCATTTTTGTATGTGGGGAAATACCTAACGTACCTGTGCTTGTCCCTGCAAGAGAAGGGCTCTTACCGGCTAAAATCCCACGAAATTCCTCCGTCGCTGCATGTTGCCAGGGCCACGGGTACAACCGCGCTGGTCGCCTGAGCAATCTCTCCTCAGAAGAGAAAAATACTCGCGAACACGAACGTGTCTACCTAACGAGCATAGCGAACCGCAATAACAAAACTCCACTTTTCACCATGACTCCACTTCGGCTGTGGAGAGCAAGGAAAACGGTGCGAAAGCAACGACGCAAACACTTCCTCCACAGCCCACCAATACGCATTCGAAATGGTCTGACCACTTTGAGCAACCTCTGCCGACCATTCCTCGCAAAGTTAGGGCAACTTCGAAGGTTCGAGCTGGTTTCTAAGCCCCACCGCCATAATAAGAAGAGAACAGAGGGAACTGATTTAGTTATATATAGTATAGATTTTATATCCTACATAACAAAACAGTTATTATATCAGTTTTAAACAGGCTCATCTTGTTAATTGTAGAGACGTTTGATGACGAAGAATCTACCATAATTTTCGGAAAAGGTGACTGAAAAAGACAATAGCCCTTTAATACCATAATGGCGACGGTTTACATTTACTACCATAATTAAATATAAACCATTTACAAATATCACTAACACTTTAATATTTTAACAGTGGTAGAGCCACGCATCAGCTTTTGTTGTTCCATGAATGGGCCGGCTTGACCGGGAAGTACCACGACCTAACAGAATACCGTCGTGAAGTAGAAGTCTAACGAACTTCTGCGTTTCGTCTGGTGAGTGCAGGTAACCGGAGGCCCACACACCCCTCTCCCCCAATTCGGGGAGGGGGGCACTCTAAGGCCGGCAACGCATCTGCTATGCCCCTGGAGCGTGAGCGGATTTCTTCTGCTATAGCAGGTATCGGGCCTCGAGGTAAGCCTCATTGCCCGGACATCTTCTCAGGGGGCTGCTGCTCCCCCGGTCCTGGGTACCGCTTTATGCGGTATATATGTTGAGATGTGGCGTATTTTACGCCTTGCGTCGGGTCTTTCACTCTTCCCCATCCTCCCCCTCAACGAGGTCGGGTAGTGGATGCAACAATTCCCTAGGGAGAGGTCGCCTCGATGCCTCTGGTATTGCGGTTATTCATGGGCGGCGGTAATCACTTACCATCACGTGACCCACCTGCTCGTTTGCCTCCATTTTCCGTAAAAAAAACATTGCTCTGACCCTAAAATAAGTAACTAAAGCAAAAATTGACGAATGAAGACATCACAAACACCCAGACCCGAGTAAAAATAGAAAAAGTGCTTTCTACATTGATATAAATTTGGCATCCAAGTGAATCCTAACAAATGCCAAGCCATTTTAATAGGAAGTGTTCGTCAGTTATCTAAACTTGATATTTGTTCTGTTGCTCCTGTTATGTTTGATGGATCATGCATCCCTTATTCCAGCACTGTGAAAAACCTAGGTCTCTATATTGACTCAACCCTCAATTGGTCCACTCACATACAAACAATAAGTGCTTCAGTTATAGCTAAGTTGAGTGCCCTAAATCGCCTGAGAAACTTCCTTCCGGTCAAGGTAAATATAACTCTGGTGCAGTCTCTTATTTTGCCCATTATTGATTATGCTGATGTGTGTTCTACTGATCTTAATGAGAACCTTCTAGACAAGCTGGATCGTCTCGTAAATAATTGTGTCCGATTCATCTTCTGTCTTCGCGAGTTTGATCATGTTTCCTCCTTTAGATTTCAGCTAAATTGGCTTCCTATTCACCAACGAAGGCAAGTCAGGACACTTCTCACACTTTTTTCTATTTTATTCGACAATCGTTGTCCAGACTATTTGAAAAGCAAGTTTCAATTTCTATTTGATACGCATAAAAGACCTCTACGTTCTTCGGAGACTCTTACGCTCTCCATTCCACTTCACCGCTCCGGTTTCACTTCATCCTCTTGGAATGCACTACCTGAAACTTTGAGACATCGCTCCAACAAAGTTACATTTAAAAAGTATGTTAAAGAATATTTTTTGAAATTCGTAAAGAATTCCTAAGTTGGCGTCATCATCATAATTAATCTGTCTTAGTAGCTAATTTCATCATCATATGTTTTTATGTATATTTGTGTATATATAAAATATACATATATATACATATATATATATATATATATATATATATATATATATATATATATATATATATATATATATATATATATATATATATATATATATATATATATATATATATATATATATATATATATATATATATATATATATATATATATATATATATATATATATATATATATATGTATATATATGTATATATATATATATGTATATATATGTATACACAAATATACATAAAAAACATATGATGATGAAATTAGCTACTAAGACAGATTAATTATGATGATGACGCCAACTTAGGAATTCTTTACGAATTTTTTATATAATGTGTATGTATGGTATATGTATTTTTTTTACCTTTATGTTCATATGCTTAAATTTTTAAATTCATTATATTTCTTATACCTTACTGTTATGTATTATGATAACCGCCTTTTGTTTTTCCACTCCTCAAGGTTGACAGGCAGAGAATGCTTTAAGCATTACGTCCGCCTTTTGTACTTATATATTTTATAAGGTTCATAAAGTTAAATAAATAAATAATCGAACCGAGACCATAGAACGACACCACCAAAACCGATGTTTACGCCACTTTTCCACCGAAGTCGTCTATTTTAGACTCATTATCGTTTTATAGCCAAAAATTACACAACCATTATTTTATAAAAGACGGGTGTTTATGTAAAGGTTTACGTTGAAATACGAAAATGTTTTACCTTTTCCCATTAATTAAATTGTTAGAGGAAAACATATATCTTACTGTGAAATGCATTAAGCATTTCACAGTACAGAGTTAGCCAGAGATTTATACAATTTAGTTTTTCAACCCACCTTTTACCGGAGTTTATTTTAGGACAATCTGTCAGGTCGTGACCCCGTCTACGTCTTTATGTCAAAAAATTAATAAATTAATAAATATCTTCATGCAATTCGCAATACATAGTACAAGTAATATATAGGTAGTCAGAGGTCTAGTCTAGACAATTAAGTCCCCCTGAATCACCTTCCACCGAAAATATTTTCGAGACAAAGTGACAGGTGGTGAGCCCGTCTCCGTCTTTATGTTCAAGCCAACGACATATTTCGTACATAAGTTTTTGAAAAACCTAATGACACGAGCCTGTCACCTGGGAATCGAACTCGGGTCTCTTGGCTCGAAATTCCGATCACCGAACCACTCAGCTACGAGTAGTGACTTCTTAAGCATATATTTATTTATTTATTATGTGTTAACAAGTTATATCTATCAGTCAGTTATGTAGCATATATTCATTTTTAATCTATCTAGAAATATTCTTAACAGACCTTTTCAAAATGACAACAGCTTTTGTTGTCATTTTGAAAAGGTCTGTTAAGAATTTATGAATTAAATAGAATTCAATTACGTTCGACAAGTCCGTAGCTTTACAAAATTGTATTCAACATAGCACCGGAAAATGTCAGTCTGTAATAAAACATAACCAAAACGTTTTAACGGCCCCTTAATTCAATGGCTCAAAATATTTTCTACTAGCACATGTCCGTGACTTTATTCCCAAATATAGAAAATATGCATTTGTACAAATGAAAGTGGCGTGGCATAATATGCGAATATGGAAACCGTGGTAGCTCAATGAGTGACCCGCGTTTACTTCTAGACCGGTAGAGTTGTTGTCAGTACTGGGATAGGCAGAGGTCTAGACAATGAAGCCATTTCGACCCACATAAACATATATTTTCGTGCCATTTAAAACAAATATGCGATATGCCGTGTGATAATAGCGTAAGAATATATAGGTAGCTCTTTCTATCCGTGGTCTTATGCCATTTATATTTAGTTAGTAGCCCTCAGGTCAATGACGCTTAAAAAGATGATTTAAGATGATGCCATATTCTACTAGAAAGGTAGAATATGTATCAAGTTATCCAAAAAGTTGAATAACTTGATTATTCTTCATATTCATTTAAGGACGACTCCTATGATATATATATTCGTAAATCCAATTTCCGATAATCGCCACGTTTGACAAGCGGGTTTGTAATCGCAGTACCAGATATCTCACATCTAATATGCTACAGCTCATCGCTCTAAGCTTCGATGTGATGGTCATCCCGCCATCTTCGGTTAGTAATTTTACAAAAGTGTTTCCCTTAGTTACCTCGTACCACCCCACGCGAAGAAAGAGGGTGATAAATTCTTACGCTGATATCATATGACAAACAATCAGCTCTTAAACAATATAACAAATTTTACGTAAATATATTAGCACAAGTTATTTCGAGTGAATACATACAACAGTGAATGAAAAGCCAAAAGGGACTGCTCTTAAGTATTGTCACGTATTTCTAAGTACATTTCATTGTTGCGGAAAATATATTTTGGCCGACATGACTGGCTTCGAATTCATTCGTTATGATTATTGTAGATTTTTTTTTTTTTGCATCAGATGGTCAGCTAAATTTTCCACCGGATAAATAGTTATCGTCCATGGAAGCGGACGACATAGAATTATTGTCACGAACGCGAAGGTAAATAATATTAATAAGGGTAAAATAAGTATCTCATAGACAAAAGAGTGAAGGTGTGGGGACACTGGGTGCATGAAAGTTCGAGGTGGAGGACATTAAATTTCTTTCATCAAAGTTTTTATGAAACATTTTTTTCTTTTCTAGTCGGTTTAATTGTTTATTTTATTCATTTATTTATTTTTGCGCAACAAATAACTTTTTATATACAATAAAAACATACAATGAGGTAAGTACATAACCCAAGACAGTTTCCAGCCGGACAAGGAGGTGGTTGGCGATGAGTATTCTTGGTTTTTACTTATTAAGAATATTATAATTTAAGTGTTGCACCTTATGAATCAAATTAAATCAATAAATATAAATTCGTTTACCGATAGTAATTTTTTAATCTTTCCCCGTTCCGTAATGAAGTTCCGCTGATGGAGAAGAAACAGCCGAAACTCTGTAGGTATCTTCTTTAAATTGATAAAACTATGTATGTATAATTTTTATATTTTAACACATAGAGAGAGGCTGAAATTTGGTGGTCTAAGGGGAGCTATGAGGTATGGTAGTAGACTGATTAGGGATAAGTCGTCACGCTCAAGAGATATACGGGTACATGAGTCACTCATAGAGCCTCGCATGTGGGCAAACTTCGAGCAATTTGCGCAGATGGTCATCAAAAATGAGTCTTGCCTTATAACTATAAGTAAATAAAATTGAACAACATCATCTACAATGCTTTAATTCCGACGTAAACAGTGGCCTTACCACTTGCGTCATGGTAACAGGAACAACGAAGCTACATAGACACCGACCCGAAACTATACAGAAAAAATATTGTTTTAGATAGACGAGTCCTGAGAAATCGAACCCGAGGCCTCAAAGCGGATGACACCTTGAAAAACAGTGTATAACTCGTCCTTTAAGATTGTCAAAATTTATAGTAAAATAAGTGTGCTTACTCGAGGTTGGCCGAGACTAACTTTCGAATACCATGTTAGCAAATTACTCGAAGATAAGTCAGTAGTACTCGGATACCTAGACGTGCATATATGAAGAAAATGATGAATGTGAAAGAAGTGAAAGAGGTATGAAAGAGTCGTGACACTTGGTGGTTTTTTCTCTGGCTACCCCGTCAGGGACTATGCGTGAAAATAAGTATGTAAGTATATATGCGGGTAAATACCCTATTAATTAATTATGTTTATGCGGTAGCCTATAATTTTTACGAGGCTACGTAGGCTCCGCGTGAGACAGAAATGCAAATGTAATTTTAGCACGTTTTGTTACATGTTTTGTTATTCTACTAAAGTAATCCTGTTAACCGTCCGCCATTTGAGGCCAGTTCGCCGTCCGCCGGAAAAATAAGAGCCTATCCGGCATTTTCCTCAATCGCTTTTTAACACCCCTAAATAAAATATTTATGTTACACAATAAATTATTATTTGCATGTAAGTTGGAAATACGGATTGGAATTTTGTCTTAGTTTTATCTTCACGCATATTCTCAATACCGTAGTAAGCAGAGATCTAAACAATTAATTTCTTTCGACTCATCGTTTGGAACAACGTGATCGGTAGAGAGTATCTATTTACACCTTGCCGTGTGGTATCGAGGTAAGAATATACTAACTCCCCAAGAGACTTCTCATGGAAAAGCCTTAGGCTCAACACGTGTCACCTTATTTCATATAAGCTTTGTGAGAACGTATTGGGAAATACGGAAAGATATTACTATATACATTAAAAAAAATTAATGGTATATAACTTAAAAAAGTCACTATTGCCGAATGTCTGGGTAATCGGAATTTGAGTCAAAACCATTCAATTCGAGTCAAAACAATTCAAACCAAGAATGAAATAGCTTGGGAGCAATCACCTCATTCCCAGGGGTTACTGTCATTAATAAATAAATTTTTATTGTAATAGCAATTCTTATAAATGTCTTTTTTTGATAAATGTCTTAAACCTATTAATAGGCTTTGCATATTCACTGGGATTTTGTTATAGAAGCGTATACACCCTATAAACGAGTTATTTACTGTATGGTTACTAACTCTTTCTTCCCGTAGGTGTCGTAAGAGGCGATGAATGCTACTAATGACGAGATGATAGGACTATCCCGTAACGGGAAGTTTTTTATAATCGCCACGTTTGGCAAACCGTTTGGCGATCGAGGTACCAGAAGCCTTGCATCTTAGACGCTGCTGTCCATCCACGGGATGCTCATTTTGGTTTGGTATTTTATGAGATGTTTATCCCGCCATCTGTCGGTGGTACTTTCGAGAAATCCGAGTTCGATCTCCAGGTGGCAGGCTCGTACAAATGGGGTTTTCAAAGAAACTTATGTACAGATTATAGCGTTGGCTAGGAAATAAAGACGGCGACGGGACTGTCTGTCATGTTGTCGCCAAAAATATATTCTGTGGAAGGTGGGTCAAAGGGACTTAAATGGCTAGGCTATTTTTTTTAATTGTAAAAAAAATTCATTAGTTCCAGTCTTCCTCCGGGGGATCGACCTCGACTATCCCGAATACCGGCTATCGAATACCCATCGCCCAACCACTCGGCTAACGTGGTAAAGTAGTTTTATGGTTTAATTTCGCTTTTTTCGAAATTTTGATTTGTCACGATATCCGATTTGTTGGGTGGTCGGAATTTCGAGTCGAGTGATCCGAGTTCGATCCCCAGGTGGCAGTACCAATGAGTTTTTCAAAAAAACTTATGTACGAATTTCATCGTTGGCTTGGACATAAAGGCGGCGACGGGCTCACCACCTGTCACGTTGTCCCGAAAATATCTTCGGTGGAAGGTGGGTCAAAGGGATTTAATTGTCTAGACTTGACCTCTGTCTACCCCTGTATTGGGAATTGCGTGAAGATATTTATATTTTTTTATTTATTTATTCGAAATTTTGAAAGGCTAATAGATTAATCATGAGCCTCCTGAAGACAATGTAAATCTAATAGCTACTAAGAAGCAAAGAAAGCTGTTTTTTGCCTTTTTGCATTCTATTTAAGGGCGGTTATCGTTTTTTTCAAATGGTTTGCAAATGTTATGAGCTGCAATAGACCATAACCACCTGGTGGAATTTTAACACAATTTTCACCCTACTTCTAAACCCAGAGAGTAATTTTTATTTACCAGTATTTCAAGTGTAAATCTAGAATTGTAATGCGATATTATTAGGAAACAACTTTCTTTCTTTCTTTCTAAAGTTCCTAATTTAATGTACGCCTCCACGTCAGTGTATAAAGTTAGGTAATTAAAACTTTGGTGACATTTTGCGGTTAAGGTGGTTGGAATTTCGAGTCAAGAGACCCGAGTTCGATCCCCAGGTTGCGGGCTCGTACCAATGGGTTTTTCTAAAACCTTTGTACGAATTACATCGTAGGCTTGGACATAAAGACGGCGACGGGTTCTACACCTGTCACGTTGTCCCGAAAATATCTTCGGTGGAAGGTGGGTCGAAAGGACTTAATTGTCTAGACTAGACCTCTGTCTACCCCTGTATTGGGGTGGTAATTGCGTGAAGATATTTATTTTATTTTATTTATACACCAACCACATCGCAAAATACTATATCTACAGCGTCTAAGGTGCATGGCATCTGGTAATACGCTCGCCGATCCGCGGAAATACGGAAATAGTAGTAATATAGTAGGTTAATATTTGGAATATATAAAGGTTTAGAATATAACAGGAAAGAAGAATTAAAAACTCGCACGCCAAAATTAAAATGGCTCTCAAAAAAAACTTTCTTAACGGCCTATATGGGTCCACTGCTAGACTCAGACGCAGCGACGATTTTCCATAGCCGCCACGGTTTTCGAACAGATTGGCGGTTTTAGTATATATTCTGTCTTAGTCTGGTATTTTTTAAGCATCTCAAATCCCGTAATCTCGACCGAAAAAAATGTCGACCGGTAGGCCATTGCTAATTTCAAACATCTTGTTCAAAATTCACCTCTTACAACAGCCATGGGAAAAAATTTTCTATGAGATAAAAATCGTAAGTACTTAAATTCCGCGAAAACGCGAATCGAACCGGAACCACAGAGCTGGCGACACCTCACACCGGCGTGAACACCACTCGACTACATGTCACGTAAAATATAATCCTTATAAAATGCATTTGACCCGCGCATTATGCATTCAAGGAACCGGCGGAGAACTTTACATAATTCATGCACCTCATTTCTCGGGCGCGTGCCACCTTCCCTGAATTTTCATAAGCTTGTCCCGAATAGCATTGTCGGTGAGTTTTTTATTGCATTTGACTTATTAAATGTCATTGCGGAATGGTTATACAGAAAAAGTTATAAAAAAAAGAAAAAAAAAGTGAAAAGCCTTGACAACAATGGCTACCGTCAGATAGCGGGATATCGATCTCGAAAAAATACTACACCAAAATTATGAGACCGATAACGGGCAAGATATCTGGTATTGCGACCGCCATTCCGATTGCCGAGCTTATAAAAACCCACCCACGGGAGAGACCTGAGGACTACATACTACATACTACTTACATCGACGACCCCATGTACGAGTGATGTACACACCAGTTTAGGAATCGGAGCAATGTATGTGATGTTATCCCTATCTATGTATATATTTATTACTATTACAGGCCGTTATGTATGTATGATAGATATATAATGCCAGAGTTTCGTTAACAAGATACTGCGTATGTAATTGCAAACCAATGTATCTTGTCTTAGTTACTTAGCACAGACTTAACCTTAGTATTCACGAAAACAACGTTTAATATATTACACGTCAAAGCATCGGGTAAGATGCTTTATACAGCTCGTCTAAAAAAGACTTTAGTATATTTTGATGTATATTTGATAATAATGAATGTAATATACTATCGTGAATCCGCGCGACAAGCCTTGCGATTATAGCAAATCTTTTCACCTTTAAGTTTTAATTTATTCATCTCCACGCGTTTTCCAATACTGAGTAGTCACAGGTATCGACAATTTAGTTCTTTCGATCCACAAAATAATAACCGAACCGGTATCGGTGTAAAAATATGCCACATCTTTATTCCCATGGGTGTCGTAAGAGGCGACTAAGGGAAAAGCCTTAAAAAGACAATTAGACACCGATGGCGGGATAAACATCTTGAAAAAGACGAGACCCAATTTCAGTAGACCTATGACGAACAGCTTCTAAGGGGAAAAGTATCTGGTACTGCGATCGCTGATCCGCTTACCAAGCGTGGCGATTAAAGCAAACCCTATCTTACGGAAAGCTATTTAAGTACAGACAAAGAAATTTCAAGTAAACATTTGTCCGTTTAATTTTTTCCTAAAAAGCAAATATTGATTTGATAAACAAATTTACACAAAAAAAACATTAAAATCTTGCTCATTTACTACCGTAATTCATGGGTGGGATAGCCTAGATTGTACAGTACTAAAGACTCCAAGTTACTAGATAGGAGAACTGCCTCAACTAAATTCCTCTAATAAATATACTTCTTCTTGTCTTCTTCGTACATCTTCCCAAAATTTCCTGGCTATAAAAAATCCTGACTATGGTAGACAGAAATCCAAACAATAAAACCCTTTTAATACTCTTTTCACCGAAACTTTTAGGACAAATAGGTGGTGAGCCGGCGTCTTAGCGTCAAGCTAACGGTAAAACTTACATCTATAGATAAATATTCATATATAAATCTTAAACATGTCTACAGGCGAATGTTTGTATATATGTCACATCATTCATCACACAATAATATAGATAATACAATAATATCGGGATTCGATCCCGCTGCCTAAAGCTTCGAAGTCAATGTCACTACCAACTAAGCTATTGGTCTCATATTCGTTTTCTTTCTATATTCTCTATATATTTTCTTATTATAACTATTACTTCTATATTCGTCTTTTTATAGTGTTATTACTCGTATATCGTATAAAATTTTATGACAAATATTCAAAAATATATCAACTCCGATATTGCATCCTATTAAGCTCCGACTTAGAACACCGCGCACTTCATCTAAGTTTAGATGAGAATGTTTACCGACAGACAGCAGAGAAATAAGCTTTCTACAAGTTAACATCTCACGTCTGATATTGCAGTCTAGTTATAGTTTGAAGTGTATAGTGCTCAAGATATTAAACTAGTAGTCAGGAGCCTTACATAAATTGTTCATATTCATTTTATAAATAAAATAATAAATAGATATCTTTACGCTATTCCCAATATAGGAGTAGACAGGGGTTTAGTCTAGACAATGAAGTCCTTCCACCCATCTTCCACCGAAGATATTTTCGGGACAACGTGACATCTGGTAAGCCCCACGCCGTCTTTATGTCCAAGCCATCGATATAATTCGTAAATATGTTTTTGAAACCACGAGCAAGTCACGATAACCGAGTATTTGGGTTGTCGGAATTCGTCTCACCAACGGCCGCAATGGCTTGTACAATTTTTTTTCATTAACCTATGTAGGATTTATGTCATTGGCTTCGACGTAAAGAATACAACAGGCTCACCATCTATCACATTGTCCCAAAAAAATAGAAAATGCACCTACCTGCGTAAATTAAAAATTAAAAACAAATATTCCTTTTTATACCTGGTTCAGGCAGAAATCACTTAAAGCTATCTGACCACCGATTGTTGCCTTTAATTCTTTGAAATTATAACAAGCAGTTCACTAGTATTAGTGTGTATAGCTTTTTCAAAAATTTATTAAGTAAGACTCGGAATTCGAGTCGAGACCTGGTTTCGATCCCCAGGTGGTAGGCTCATACCAATGTGTTTTAAAATCCTACTGTAATTCACTTATTATATTTAAAGTGGCCTGGACCTATAAGAGAGACCGACAGACTCACTACCTGTCATGTTATCCCGAATAATGTCTTAGGTGGAAGGTTGGTCGAAAGGACTAAATTGTCTAGATCTCTGTCTAACCCAGATCTAGGAATGGTGTCAAGATTTTTTTAATTATTTAGTAAATATTCAATAAAGAATTATATATCTTATATATCAATACTTATATCACAAGGTTCAATTACTGTTATCAACTATTGAAATTTCCAACACATACTTTTTTCTTCAAAAATATATGTAAGAACTTTAATGACATATTTAACATGACTTTGCAAAACAGAGAATAAAGTAATAAAAATAAATCTTTATAAAACAGTCACATTGACAGCGAAACAACATTTCAAATATCACAAGGCATTCAAAAATTTTAACTTTTATTTATAACTGCAACATTACAAAAATTACAAAAATAAATACTCGTAAAGAAATAAAAAGCAGTTTTCATGCATAACTTGGAACTGAGTAGACAGATGTGAATAGATTTTTTTGTTAGATATGGCGTGCTTTGAAATAAGTTTGTTCAGTTAGTTATCTTTGTTAAATTAATTTTAAAAAAGTCTCCCAGTATACTATTAGAAAATCCGTCATTTTGAAGGAGATGAAAATCATATTTAAAAGCTTCCGTAACGTAGAAACTAACATAAATTACCAAGTGAATAAAAGCGTGTTAAAAAGTCCTGCCTGAAATCGAATGTTTTGCTTATTGTTGTTTTGGATAGAACACGGATGAAAAATACAGCTTTTTTATTACTATTATTTTATTTAATAAAATAATAATTAATATCATAGGGTAGAGAGAGGTCTAGACAATGAGGTCCTTTCGACACACCATTTGTTGAATACACAGATTTCTCGCCTTATTGTTTATATCCATTAACCTCGTTGTTAACAACACTTATTTTCTCAAATTTTTCAGGTGGTGAGCCCATCACAGTCTTAGTGTTAAAGCCAATTGAACAACATACTCACGCAAATACTTGTTATTTACATAGTTAAATATTTATGTATACACATAAGCATCCATGACTCGAGTACAAACATAAATTTTATTATAACACGTTTGTACCTAGCTGGGTTCTAACCCCTAACTGTCAGTTTCGAAGGCAAGTTCATTAACAACTGGGCTATCGGTTCGTCCCTACGTAAATATTAATGCGTTAACTTATTAACTTATACTTTATTATCTAGTGAGATCACGTTTAACCACTAAATCGAAACTAAGCAAAACTAAGTAAGTAAAACTAAAGAATCCAAACAACACATTGTTTTCCAAAATTTATCCAGGAAAAGTTTGAGCAAAACTATAAGCCACGATCTACTTGGAAACTGTGAACATTCTCATACCTAAGACATATTAGATGGAAACATTGAAAATGCCCAACAAGATTAGTAGCAAGGATGAAATAACATACGATTCCAGAATATGAACGAAGATTGACTATCAGTTATTCCTGCTAGTTTATAAGTACGAAAACGAAACAACAAGATTCGTAATATGGAAGACATAAAATATGAAAGTCACGATAGCCGAGTGGTTGCGTGCTCGGAATTTTGGAGTTCGACCCCAGGCGGCAGGCTCGTACCAATGGGTATTTTCAAAAACTTATGTACAAATTGTATCGTTGGCATGGACATAAAGACGGCGACGGGCTGACCAGCTGTCACGTTGTCCCGAAAATATCTTCAATGAAAGGTGGGTCAAAGGGACTTAATTGTCTAGACTAGGCCTCTATCTACCCCTGTATTGGGAATTGCGTGAAGATATTTATTTATTGTAATAAAATATGATTTCATCATATCATAAGGGTGTTTGTGCATGTCGAATGAATGACTGAAGTCTAAAAAATATAAATAAAGTTATATAGAGCATGGAAGAAAAAAATAATAAAAAGGTGCCCAGATAAGCCCAGACCAACTTGCGAAGACAATGTGAGCAAATTGATGTAAATCTGGTATCGTAATTATTCACAATCAATTTTCTTTGTTTAATAAATACAAATCGAGACAAATTAATTAAAATTCTTGAGTAATAAAGAAAAATGATGTCTCGTTTATTCTTTGGAAATGTAATTTCCTTTTTATTTCCTCGGCCAAGTTCATTATTTTTATCATAGAATTGTGGTGTGAGTTTCCATATAATTGTTTTATTTCAGTATATCACACTGCGACGAAGATCCTAAGTGTTTTTAGCTTTGTAACAATATTTTAGCCCAAAAAAGATTATCC
>JAGSMR010000030.1:13082500-13190000 GCA_029286605.1 Sericinus montela | reverse complement strand
CAAAATGTATTGGGGCATGAACGTTGTAAAGCTTAGTCAGTAATGAGCAGAAAAGTTCAACCTTGTGATCAATACATGTTGCATCCTCAATCACTGACCAATCAACATTTAAAGCATCTTCGCGCAGTCGTTCAAGGTTCATTCCTCCAAAATTACGTCGCAGAAGTGTTTTAGGTTTGAATTTAGGAGGTCGTAATTTATACGAAAGGTAAATACAATCATGGTAAGAGAAAGCATCAGCAGGACACTGACCATGCTTGAAGATTAGGCCTGGAGATGACACCATTATAAGGTCAAGAAGGGAAGGAGTGCTGTTGGGAAAGTTATGAGTAGCTGAAAGGGTAGGATCTGCATATTACACGCATTTATTAAAGATTCAAGTTTTTAGCCCGACTGTCACCTTTAAGTATGCAAGTGTTAAAGTCACCCATAAAGATGGAATGACTGTAGGAAGGGACTAATGACTCTATAAGGGCTTCGAAAGAAGTGAAATAGTTTGTAGAACTGGAAGGGCTATAGAAAACACCAAGTAACCAAATGAGATCACTTATTCATCGTGATTAGTAACATACATTACATTTATGAATGAAGGCAATACCTTCACCATAAGTTCAGCGCGAATCTGAATAACAGAACGTGTTTGAGGCAGGCCGAGACTCCCTTTCTAAGACCTTGTTGTTAGCAGTTCCCTCTGAGAAGGGAGGGTTAAAAGTTCTCGGATAACTATACGTGCGTACAAGACGAACATAATGAATTTGATAGCAACGAAAGCAGTATCTACAAAATTGGTGAGCATTCCTTTCTGGATCTTTTCTATGATAACAATATTTGTACGCTTCGCACCCATTGGGGATGAAGTTTAATTATCACTTATCAACTTCCAGTTAGGACTCTGATTTAAACGATCAGCAGTTGTCATCTTCTCCGAAAAAACTTTATTCACAACGATTTATAACAAGTCTATTTTTGTTGATCACAAATTAATTAATTACACCCACGAATTAGTTTAAGATTGTCATTACAATAGGAGCTTTGAATTTCTCGTCACAGTCGGCGGCTTTAATTAAAGTTTGATTTCAAATTAAAAATTATTTGTCGCAGGCCAAAATTAAGATTAAAATAGGCGATAATTGTACGCAAACAATAAATCCACGAAAAGTAGGACGAGCGCTACAGATATTAAATAGACATTAGCAGTATCATTTCAATATATCCAATTTCGTAAACTGAAATTTCAAGTTCTATGCATGAAACATTCAGTGATCGCATGAACTTATTCCACTCACTGACATATCCACTTTGGCACATTTTAACCAGTACGAAATATTTATGTAAACGGAATTTCATTGTTAAATTACTTCAAATTCGCCATAAAGACGAAATCGATCAGGTGTTTAACGAAAAATAATTAAATCATGGAAATAGTAAAAGTGTATTTAAATTGATTCTCATAAACTCTTATGTTTTATACACAAGATATTTCACAGATATGGCTTTTTATATGAGATCTTCATACAATTAAGCCTCTTCCAACTAATATCTTAACACATTGTCAATTACGGAGTAGCCAGAGGTATCAGGTCGCCACAATAGAGACCAGAGGTAACTCATATAAAATCAGAAACAACTAAGACACATCCATCCCAAAAACACCCATACCTAAGATAATGGTTTTTGACAGCATGAAAACTGGTTTACTCCACTTCTCCACGGAGGTCATCAAACACATGTAGATAAATTTGAATACTCAAGTGTTTTAATAGATAAAGCTGGAATATTGATAATGTAGTCCTATCGATATCTGTATTAAATGAAATTGGTTGAAAACTACATTTTGTAATTAAAAAAACTGCATTTTACTTCTTTTAAATTAAAACTTTATCTTGTGTGTTTTACACAATTATTACACCGTATGCCTGAATATTTTACATGTATATTTTGTTTTAATTCATTAATTGACATTTATTAATCGATTTCGAACAACATGAAAGTTCCTAATACAATAATTGGCATGTACAGCTAGGCTTCCAAACAAATACACCATATGTTACATGTATATTAATAGTCACGATAGTCGAGTGGTTGGTCGGCCGGAATTGTAAGTTAAGAGACCCGAGTTCGATCCCCAGGTGGCAGGCTCGTACCAAAGGGTTTATCAAAAACTTATGTACAAATTATGTCGTTGGCTTGGACATAAAGACGGCGACGGGCTTACCACCTGTCACGTTATCCCGAAAATATCTTCGGTGGAAGGTGGGTCAAAGGGACTTAATTGTCTAGACTACCCCTGTATTGCGTGATGATTTTTTTTACATGTAAAAGTATGTGTATTTGTAAGTGTCCGTGGTTTTCTCTGATACTATTAATCGTAATAATAATTTTTTGATAATATTTGCTACAACTTAGGGAACATTGTAAATTTCGTCAAAATCGGTGCAGTAGTTTAAATGATTTGGACCCAAATGTATTTTCATATCTATGCAACA
Organism: Sericinus montela; assembly: GCA_029286605.1. NCBI lineage: Eukaryota > Metazoa > Arthropoda > Insecta > Lepidoptera > Papilionidae > Sericinus > Sericinus montela. Next base: position 13,187,514 of record JAGSMR010000030.1, on the reverse strand, counting down.
TTAATAAAAATATCTTCACAGAGTAGACTGAGGTCTAGACAATTAAGTCCTTTCGACCCACCTTTCACCGGAGATATTGTTTTTGGGGATAACCTGACAGGTCATGAGTCTGTCGCCTTCTTCATGTTCAAGGCAACGATACAAATCGTACATAAGTTTTGTAAAAACTATTTGGTACAAGCCTACCATCTCGCGTCTCATAACTCGAATTCCTATCGCGCTATCACACGGCAAGTGAGTGCAAGGTATCTGACGCTGCGATTGTCAATCCGTTTGAGAAGCGTGACAATTATGGCCGATTCTACGGGGAGGCTTAAGTCAAATTGTTGACATTTATAGATCTTTATGTGTGTATGTATGAATGAAAATCTGAGGTTTAGTTTTGAAGTCTTTTTGGAATGAATATGTTCTCCCAAGTTTTAATTATTTTCTAATAACATTATTACACATCTTTGTAACTTGTTAAAACGTCGAGAAAACTTTTCACCTTAGACATAAACTTGAGACTAATAAGTTAATTACATTAGATGCTTACAAACAATTCCGATTTAAAGAAAATACATGAGTTAAACTCAAAAGAAAGTATTCGTGACGTACTTTTTTGATTCTGAGAACGATACCTAAAATGTGATAATATTTTTCCAATTACTAGGCTATTCAAATAGAAGGTAACGTTAGGCGGATGAAAATGTGTATTCTTATTGAATAGGTGTAGAGTTGAAATAAAATCTCTTTGGTTACACTACGTATTTATCTGGCTGGTTTTTATAACACTAAATATATGATATTAGCTCAAATAGGTTTCCGTGAAAGGTGGGTCGAAAAGACTTAATTGTCTAGATCTCTTTCTAGCTCAGTATTGGGAAAATGCCTAAAGATATATATAAAAAGATAAAAAATAAAAATATTCTAAAAAATAAAGACCTCTAGATGATTTCGCTATAGTGATTATTGCAAGTGGGATAATATGTTGGGCGCAGGGCGTCATTTTATAGCTGTAATTTCTCTTGCACAAAGCGTGGCTCTAAGCTACCCACTGTTCGTCTGAGGAAATCTTATTTTTTTCTAATTATTTATACTTGAATACTCAAATCTCTACTTCATACCAGTATTCTGCAAGATCGTGATCTAGCTGGCTTAGCATATAAGAATATTTAGAGAGTACACTTAGAAAGAGTGATATTAAAACCTTTTTATTCTTTCAAAGTAATACCGGATTTGATAACCAGGCTTAATGTATTTTAATTAAATTAAAGGCTTTAGTTATAAATGTGTGTATTTAAGTGGGATAAGGTTGGGACGACAAAGGTTTTATACTGAAAATCGTGATTAGAATCTCCGAAGTAATCCCCTTTTACATTTCGTTTGTATAGTAACGTTAATAAAATCTTTACATTGCAGAGGACATTGTTTTTAGAGTATTATATAAGACATAGGATTTGATATTAAACTAAGTGTAACAGATGTACATCGAATTATAAATAAAACCCTTGTAGATATTTAGGAACAGTTCATATTTGAGCAACGTAAGGCCATATAGTTCTAACGGAATAATAATACGCTGGACAGACTTTGTCCCAACTTCGTGATACCCTACCACGAAGTTTGTACCGCGTATTTTGAAAATAATAAATCGAAATAATAGCAAAAACTTGTGTAATTCTATCATTAGTTTATAAACATCAATCTCTGTATAATAACCATATTTATTTATAAATACTATTTTATACTCTATATTAATATAGCTCATAATATTTTACTATGAACATAAATTATAAAAATATAAGTAGTGATATTTAACTCTAAGAAAAGTGTTGTGTAGAACTTACGTAAATAGCATTGTAATAAGAGGATTATACTACTATATTCGAACCACTACTTTTACAACACAAAAAAATGAACTATGGAGGGTTACATTATTATCAACAAACGTTTCAGAATTAAAATGATCATTTCATTTTAACGCGTTAACGAAATTTATTTAAATTAAGGCCACATGACACTGTTTAATCCAACCAGAACATATTGGGACAGTCATGTCGTTGACAGGGAAATTGTTATTTAGATCCCTAATCCGATTTCAATGTTTTGTTGGAAAGAGATTGTGTTATAACAGGGCAAGTTGATAAATATATTTAACTAGTAAAGTGGTGTATATTTCAAACAAATTACAAATAAATACATACATGCATAGGGGCATTATCACATACATTGCTCTGATTTCAAAGTAAGTAACTACAGCATGTATGTTATGAAATCGAAAACAATAAAGTACCACATCCAGACCCGAGACAATATAGATTTTATTTTTAATAGAATACGGGGCCAAACGAGCAGGAAGCTCACGTGATGGTAAATGATCACCGCCGCCCATGAACATCTACAATATAGTAGAGAAATAGCAGACACGTTGCCCGCCTTAAAATGGTTTTCTACATTGATCTATTCGGGAATCGAACTAGGCAGAGCTGGTGACGCCATGAAAACTCCTTCACGGTATTCGTCAATTTTCTTACATCTATCATGTGGCATCTTATAAATATACCTTATATATAGGTCCGTTTTCATGGGCGTAGTGAATCGAAACTGTTAAAAACTTGGTGTGAAAGTGGTGAACAGGATTATAATTAATATTTTTATCTTCTAGCATTTCTCAATACTGGGGTAGTCACCACCACTACCATCCACATTTCAACTGAGCTTTTTAAGACAACGTGACAGGTGATGAGCCTGTTGTCGACTTAGAGTCCACAACAGGCCATCGTCACAACAACCATCGTCACAATCGTACATAAGTTTTGAGAAAACTCAATGATACGAACCTCTCCATTGATCCTACTCGGGCAAAACTGTAATTTTTTAGTGCCATTAAACAGAAGTTGTTTATCTTGGCACTGTAAGCTCTTATTATATACATATAATATTGCGTATACACTTATACATATTCTCACATGCACAAATACTCATACACTTTTGTTACAGTTTACTAACATTGTATTTTAACAATTGTTTTTAAATTAGATGACTTATATCGTAGTTGTTATTCCGTGTAATAAGTTTTCAGTGTGTATTTTATATTTTTTACTATTAATTTATTTCTTAATTCCAAAAGTAGTGAATTTAGTATGAAAGGTATTAGGAATTTGGGTTTTCTTTTCCCATAGTAATTATTGCTTCTCTCTAGTGAAAATGGGTTTTTTCTTGTGATGAGTGTATGTTGTTTAGAGCTAGGGGCGCAGAACTTTCCAATAGGTAGCGGGATATCCATTTTAATGTCAGAGTAAATAACGAATTTCACACAAATGGCCATGTCACATGAAGAAATTTGTGGTATCTTGTAAGTTGGTTCTTACACTGTAATTTTATTTTTTATTTTTTCATTAATAGAAATATACATCTGCATGGATTATTTTTGTTATGTAATTTATTCTGATTCAGTATATATGAAATGGAAAGTTTTCTCATACAAAAGGAGAAAAATGAAACAAGACATGTATTTTTTAAGAAATGCGGAAAAAAACAGAAATATTTGACTAAATAAAATAAACATTTACAAAAAAAATATCAATAACAATGAAAAACAAAAAGTATGGCGATTGTAAATGGAACTACCCCCCTGCTACCGCGATCTTTCAAGTTTCTCCGGAATTCGACGAATTTCTCCGGAATTCGACGAATTTCTCCGGAACTTGTTCCTGACAAAGTGCTAAGTGTTTTGTAATGTTGATTGCTAACATCGTGTATCTCATTGTAGTCACGATAGCCGAGGGATGGGTATTCGAAATTCCAGTCCAGGCTTTTTCCAAAGACTAATGTACAATTTTTATCATTGGCTTGGACCTCCTTCCTTGGATCACCTAAAAAAAATAAAAATCTTCTATCAAAAATCTCGTCGTTGAAGGTGGGTCGAACGAACTTAATTGTCTGGAGCTCTGTCTACCCCTGTATTGGTAATGGCGTGAAGATATTTATTTCTGTTATCTCTGAAATTTTAAAGGCGTAATTTTAAATTTTAAAAGAATTTTTAAAAGGCGGGCGTTTTGTGTTTATGTAAAGGTATGCCGTCGAAATACGGGAATACTTTTCCTTTTTCTATTAAGTGAATTTATCGAGGAAAGCATATATTTTTATCTTCACACATTTCACAGTACAGAGTTAGCCAGAGGTCTGTACAATTTAGTTTTTCGACCCAGGCTTTACCGGTGTTTATTTTGGGACAACGTGACAGGTGGTGACCCCGTCGTCGTCTTTATTTCCAAGCCGACGATTTAAATCGCAACTACGTTATGATAAAACCCATTGGTACGAACTTAAGTCCTGAGGACAGTCGTCGGGTCTCTTGACTCGAATTCTGTCACCGAACCACTCAGCTACGAGTCATGACTTCTTAAGCATATTTATTTATTATTAATCTTTTATTATTCCTTAATAGTCACGATAGCCGAGTGGTTGGGTGATCGGAATTCGAGTCTAAGGACCTGAGTTCGATCCCCAGATGGCAGGCTCGTACCAAAGGGTTTTTTCAAAACCTATGTACGATTCATATCGTTGGCTTAGACAAGGAAACAGCAATGGGATCACCACCTGTCACGTTGTCCCAAAATATCTTCGCAGAAAGTGGGTATAAATAAATAAAAATAAAAAATAAATTCATAAAGTTATATTACAGTAGTAGAGCCACGCATCACCTTTTGTTGTTGCATGAATGGGCCGTCTCGACCGGGGAAGTACCACGACCTCACAGAATACTGGTGTGAAGTAGAAGTCTTACAAACTTCTGCGTTTCGTCTGGTGAGTGCAGGTAACCGGAGGCCCACACACCCCCTCCCCCAATTCTGAGGGGGGGGGGCACTCTGGTATTGCGGGTGTTCATGGGCGGCGGTAATCACTAACCATCACGTGAGCCACCTGCTCGTTTGCCTCATTTTCTAAAATAAAATCTATCAGCCAGTTATGTAGCATACATTAATTTTAAATCTATCTAAAAAAAATATCTCCAAAAATTCTTAACAAATCTTTTCAAAATGACAACAAAAGCTACGAGTAGCGTGCATTAAATAGAATTCAATTGCGTTGAAAAAGTCCGTAGCTTTACAAAATTGTATTCAACAGAGCACCGAGAAATGCCAGGCTGTAATAATATATAACCAAAACGATTTAACGGCCCCTTAATTCAGTGGCTGAAAGTATTTCCTACTAGCATATGTCCGTGACTTCGTTCCCAAATATAAAAATGTGCATTTGTACAAAAGAAACGAAGCGCTGCAGAATACACAAATATAAAAACCGTGGAAAACGGGTCTTTCACTGGACAGTGAGTGACCCGTGTTCGCTTCTAGGTTGGTACTGGTTGATTGTCCGTACAGGGGTAGGCAGAGTTCTAGACAATGAAGTCATTCGGACCCACGTAAATATATATCTCAGTTTCGTTTAAAATAAATATAAATTATGCCGTGTGGTAACAGCATAAGAATATGCAAGTAGCTCTTTCTACCCGTGGTCTTATGCCATTTATACTTAGTTACTAGCCCTCAGGTCAATGACGCTTAAAAATATGATTTAAGATGACGTCATATTCTACTAGAAAGGTACCAAAGGTATATTCTACTAGAAAGGTAAGACACCTTTCTAGTAGAATATGAATCACGTTATCCAACAAAGTTGAATGGCTTGATTATTCTTCATATTCATTGCAGGACGACTTTTCTGATATTTGGATTTTTTGGATCAGATGGTCAGCTAAATTTTCCACCTGATAAATGGTTATCGTCCATCGAAGCGGACGACATAGAATTATTGTCACGGACGCGAAGGTAAATAATATTAATAATGGTAAAATAAGTATCTCATAGACAAAAGAGTGGGGGTACTTTGTGAAGGTGTGGGGACACTGGGTGTATTGTTTTGTATTGGTTTCGAGGTGGAGGAAATTAAATTTTTTCCATCAAAGTTTTTATGAAACATTTTTTTCTTTTCTAGTCGGTTTAATTATTTATTTTATTAATTTATTTATGTTTGCGAAATAAATAACTTTTTATATACAATAAAAACAAACAATAAGGTTAGTACATAACCCAAGACAGTTTCCAGCCAGACAAGGAGGTGGTGGGCGATGAGGATTCGTGTTTGTGACTTATTAAGAATATTATCATTTATGTGTAGCGCGTTATGAATCAAATTAAATCAAATTATTTATTTATCAAAAAAGAATATACATTCGTTTACCGATACTATTTTTTTAATCTTTTACCGTTTCATAATGAGATTCCCCTAAAGGCGAAGAAACAGGCAAAAGAAACTCCGTAGGTATCCTCTTTATATTGATAAAATTATGTATGTATAATTTTTATTATATTAAAACATAGAGAGTGGCTGAAATTTGGTGATCCAAGGGGAGCTATGAGAGATTATAGGAGGCTGATTAGGGACAAGTGGTCACGCTCAAGAGATATACGGGTACGTGAGTCACTCATAGTGTAATTTTCTTTATAACTTATAATTATAAACGTGGGTTACACATTTATTTGATGAACAAATTCAGGTTCAAGTTACTTCGCAGGTGGTTAATGCAATTTGCGACAAGCATATTGCTACAATTACCATAACCTTTAAGACATTTTTATTTAATGCAACTTTATGATTCTTAAAGCTTGGAAGCCTTACTGGGATTTTCTTTAATAAATTAGTGAGAAATTTAAATATTGAACTGATACGGGCAGTATTACAATCAGCAACCTTAGCCGTACTATAGCGACGCTCTTACCTCCAAGCCAAGCATGTGGGCAAAATTCGAGCAATTTGCGCTGATGGTCATCAAAAATGAGTCTTGCCTTATAACTAATAAAATTGAACAACATCACCTACATTGCTTTAATTCCGAAGTAAACAGTGGCCTAACCACTTGCGTTATGGGAACAGAAACAACGAAGCTTCACAGACACCGACCCGAAACGATGCAGAAAAAGTGTGTTTTTTTTTTAAATTGACGAGTCCTGAGAAATCGAACCCGAGGCCTCAAAGCGGTTGACACCTCGAAAATTAGTGTATAACTCGACCATGAAGTCAAAAATTATGGTAAAATATGTGTGCTTACTCGAGATTGACCGAGACTAACTTTCGAATACCATGTGAGCAAATTGCTCGGATAGAAGAGAGTCAATAGTACTCGGATACCTGGACGTGCATATATGAAGAAAATGATGAATATGAAAGATGCGAAAGAGGTATGTAAGGATCGATCGGTCACTCAGTGATTTTTTCTCTCTGGCTACCCCGTCAGGGACTATGCGTGCAGATAAGTAAGTAAGTTTATGTGCGGGTACCCTATTAATTAAATATGTTTATGCGGTAGCTTATATTTTTACGAGGCAAAGGCTTCGCGTGAGATAGAATTGCAAATGTAATTTTAGCACTCGACATGTTTTGTTATTCAACTAAAGTAATCCTTTTAACCGTCCCCCATTTGAGGCCATTTCGCCATCCGCCGGGAAAATTAGAGTTTATCCGCCATTTTCTTCAATCGCTTTTTAACACCCCTAAATATAAAACATTTATGTTATACAGTAAATTATTATTTGCATATAAGTTGGAAATACGGATTGGAATTTTTGTTTTAGTTTTATCTTCACGCATGTTCTCAATACTGCAGTAAGCAGATCTAGACAATAAATTTCTTTCGACTCACCGTCTCCGTTTGGGACAACGTGATCTATGGAGAGTATCTACACCTTGCCTTGTGATACCGAGGTAAGAATATACTAACTCCCCAAGAGACTTCCCATGGAAAAGCCTTAGACTCAACACATGTGACGTTGTTTCATACAAGCTTTGAGATGACGTTTTGAGAAATACAGAAAGATATTATATTATTAAAATTTACGGATAATAGTCATGCTAGCCGAGTGGTTGGGTGGTCGGAATTTCGAGTCAATAGAGTCTATTTCGAGAGACCTGAGTTCGATCCCCAGATGGCTAGGACGAATGGGTTTTTCAAAAACTTATGTACGAATTACATCGTTGGCTTGGACATAAAGATGGCGACAGGCTCACCACCTGTCACGTTGTCCCGAAAATATCTTCGGTGGAAGGTGGGTCGAAGGCACTTAATTGTCTAGACTAGAGCACTGTCTACCCCTGTATTTGGAATTGCGTGAAGATATTTATTTTTTTATTTTTATTTATTTTAAAATATATATTATATTACTAAAATTTAAATGGTATATAACTTAAAAAGTGACGATTGCCGAGTGGCTGGGTAATCGGAATTCGAGTCAAGAGGCCCAAGTTCGATCCCAAGGTGATTAGCCTGCACCTATGGGTTTTTTCAAACTTATGTGCGGTTTATATCGTTGACTCGAAAGGACTTTATTGTCTGTTTCGGTCTATCTTTTTATATAACGTGACCTTTTGCAGTTATAGTAAGGTAGATAGATAGATAGATAGAATTCTCTTTATTGCACACCACCACAGAAAATATACAATTTTAAATTTTGTAAGACTGTGGTGACACAAATGGCGGTCTTATCGCCAAAAGCGATTTCTTCCAGACAACCTTTGGATGGATCGGATTGTAATAGAAGAAACAGGTGTGGGCTTACTGCGCTGAGTTATATCTAAATTTCATTTCTATTTTTATTAATATACTATTAACATATATATACACATACATACACATACTTACATATATACACAGATACATAGAAAAATAAATATAAACAGAATTAAATTAAAGAGATAATTAATAATCCTTTACAAGTTTTTGAGATGACGTTAAAGTTTTGGCATTTCTCACTGTCGAAGGCAAGACATTCCATAGACGGACAGCTTGAATATAAAATGACCTGTCTATAAAATTTGTGTGACGAATAGGCATTTTCAATTGCAAGTTTTCTGATGATCTCAAAGTTCAATGATGAGCAATTTAAAACGATCCTTCAAGTAGGTAGGATATAGGGGATTAAACAGCACGTTGTATAGAAGGGAGAGAATATGAGTATTCCCGCGAAATCCAATGGGCAGCCACTCGAGCTTTTTCCGGAAATCTGAAACATGGTCGTATTTGCGAAAACCGAAAATAAACCGTATACAAAAGTTTTGAAGTCGCTCAAGCTTATCTAGTTGCTGCTCTGTGAGATCAAGATAACTGACGTCAGCATAGTCGAGTATAGGAAGTAAAAGACTTTATGCTAGAGCAATCTTAGTGGCTGTCGGTAGAAAATTACGTAATCTTCTTAATGATCCCGCGGAGGCGAACAACTTACGACCAATTTCCTGTAACTGAGGACCCCAAGATAGCGTATTATCAATAACGATACCCAAGTTTTTAACTTTATTGCTTATGGTAATTATATTTCCTTCAAAAACAATTTGGGGAGACACATTAATTAAATTGGATTTTGTGATCATCTTAGGACTACCTAAAACTATTACTTGGGTCTTTAAAGGATTGACCTTAAGACCGTAAGCTTTACTCCACTCTGATATACGCATCAGATCGTCATTTGTTTGAATGCCTGCGGATAGGTCATTGGGAGAAACTTGTGTTTATATTTGTAGATCATCTGCATAAAGGTAATAGTGCGAAGTTAATTTACAGGATATCGTATTTATGAAAATAGCGAAAAGCAAGGGAGATAAAACGCCGTCCTGTGGTACACCAGCAATCGTATTACACCACGTTGAATATGACTCATCGATGCGTATACGTTGTCGGCGCCCAGACAGGTAACTTCGAAACCAATCAATGGCCGATGGAGATATGTTAAGAGAGTGTAATATACCAAGCAAAATGTCAAAATCTACGGTGTTGAATGCATTAGTAAAATCAACCAAGGTGAGGATAATTAATTTACCAAATTCCATCCCTGCTCTGATATCATCCATCATATTGACTAAGGCTGTGGTTGTGCTATGACCAGGTCGAAAACCGGATTGTAAAGGATTGAGAAGATTATTATAAAACAGAGACGTGCGGAGCTGACTACACACTAAACGCTCTAGGACTTTAGATAGGAACGGCAATATAGAAATAGGACGGTATTCGGAGAAGGCAGTAGGGTTTAGTTTTTTGGGTAAAGGTATAACAAAGGCATCTTTCCACAGTGAAGGAAAAACACCACTGGAGATAGAGGAAATTAGGATATGACAAAGGATCGGACTGATAACATTGAGGATTGGAAGTACCATATTACGGCTGATACAGTCGGTACCAATAGCGTTGGAGGTAATCAATAAAATACTCTTCTTAACATCACAAACAGACAATTGATTTAATATAAAAGGAGAGTGATTCGGGGTTGGAAGAGATGAAAGATAGTTTAAAGTATTATTTTTAGTGGTCCAATCAATGTTAGACGAAGATGAGAAGTGTTGATTTAATAAATCGATATTCAAACTTTTAGCGGATAAATTATGACGTGACTTCCCAACATCCAATGATCTAAGAAAATTCCTAACCTTGGCTTGGTCTCCATTTAGAACCCTTTCATGAATGTGACGACGTTGAGCATCTCTACACACCTTATTGCAGTGATTGCGAATTGCGACATATTTTTCCTAGTTATAATGGTTAGGTTTATATATATTTTGTCTTAGCCGCTGTATGTATATTTATATTTTGTTTTAGCCGCTGCTTTTTTATTTATAATTAACTGAATGTCAGTAGTAAGCCATGGTGCTCGAAAATGTTTAACCTTTACCGCACGCACAGGAGCATGCACATCGTTAAGGTTTATTAAGTTAGTCGTAAGTAACTGAACTTTTTCATTAACTGAGCCAGCACTTAAAAGAGATGACCAATCAATATTCGCTGCATTCTTAAGAAGACTATCGACATTCATACCACCAAAATTGCGTTGCAAAAAAATTTTGACTTTACTTTAAGTGGACGTATTTTATAAGAGAAGAAAATAAGATCATGGTAATAAAAAGAATCAGCAGAGCGTTGACCATGCTTAGCGACAAGTTCATTAGAAGAAACCAAAATGAGATCAAGAAGAGAAGGAGTAGTATTAGGAAAATGGTGAGTTGCATTTAACGGGAGCATGGAGAGGTTTGTGGAATTTATAACTGATTGAAAACAAGAAGATTGAGAATCTTGCTTAAGCATACAAGTGTTGAAATCACCCATTATTAGAGTATGTGGATAAGATGGAGTGATATTTTCAAGAACTTTTTCAAAGGATAAGAAGAAATCTATTTTTGAAGAAGGGCAGTAGTATACACCAAGAAGAGTTTTAGTATGATGAAGCTCTATCTCAATTAAAAGATGTTCACCTGCACCAGATGGTGGGGCCTGTGCCGATACATCAACAATAGAGAAAGGAATATGTGCACGAAGATATATGGTAAAACCCCCACCACCTCCCCATGTACGATCATTTCGAATAATTTGGAAACCAGGTAAACAGTAATAAGTTGAAGGTAAACAGGGCTTAAGCCAAGATTCAGATATAAGAATTGCATGAATATGTCTATAATTGAAGGTCGCCAGCATATCTGGGAAATGAGCCGGAATGCTCTGGGCATTTATGTGAATTACATTGATATTTTTGAGAACATCAGAAAACTGCGATACGAGAGTTTCAGACAGATGCTGGAAACTATGAGAACTACTACAAGAACCGGTACTGTTAGCTGAGAAAGAACTTTCAAGGTCACTATTATCATCTGAAAAAAACATTAAAATATATATAATAAATAAATTAATAAAAATTAATATAAAGTTTAATAAATATCAAAAAGTAATAAATAGTGGGAGAAAAAAAAACAAGTCATATCCATCTACCAGTTGAGAGTCACCAAATTGTATGTAAAAACAAATTTGTTGCAACACTTGCTAACATGCTTATAAATAACTTATTATTTATCATAAAGTCACAACCAACAAAAACCACAAAAATAAAATATACATATAAAATAAGTAAGTTGATAGAATGGAACGCAGTTAGTATAATACACTAAAAAAAGTAGCATTTGACATTTGACATTTGAAATTTGAAATTTGACATTGTCAGTTGACATAGACTTCATTCATGTCATTTGACATTGACATAAGGTTCTAAAGTTACCTAGTAGTTCTAAAGTTACCTAGTAGTTTGTTATACAACCCTCAGACTAAAACAGAATAAACTTAATACTTAATACTATCAAACAGCAAAAATAAAAAAATTGATAAAATAAGAAGATGAGTGCAAAACAATAAATTTAAAACACTTTTCCTAATTACAATAAGCACTATATAAAAAATTGTAGTTAAGCAAAATTTCGATGACAAATTTAGTTAAGAAGTAACTATTCACTATTCAAATATTCACTTATTTACTTATATTTAATAAGCATATTAGCATTATAAATAAGACAATCATTTTTTGATGGTAGCACCGCGTTTGGCCTTTACCCATAGTAGTCTTCACGACACCAGTTTTCAACGTAGTCAATTGGTAATCCATTTTCGCACGAATGCGAAAGAAACGCAGCAGAAGATGCGTTGACGGGAACCATCAGATTTTGCAACGAACACATATCCTTCTTTAGTCCAACAATTGGATATCCCAAACTTATCACGGGCGGCCATGAATGCATCATGTCTTTGTTTAGTAAGAAACTCCGATAATGTAATACCTGAACCCTTAAGTGTAGATTTAGAATACCAAATTTTGTCGCGAAGAACAACATCATGTAGTTTCACCAAGAGTGGTCTAGTCTTATGCGCAGCTGCTCGGCCCAAGCGATGACATCGTTTTATATCATTAGCCGAAAAGGCGCTGAATTTAAGCTGGTTGTTTAACACTTTGACGACAACTGTAACAGGCTCCTCTTTAGTTTCTTCTGGCACTCCGTGGATCAGCAGCATCTTCCGGCGACTGCGCATCTCAAGTTGGTCAACATTCCGAGCGAGAAGCTCCATTTGCTGTTGAGGACTGCTTAAGATGTCAACAATTAATTTCTTAAAGGAAGCATTGTCTGCAGCTAAAGATTCAGTGTTTGTGGGAGAACGAGGAGCCTTACGCAACTCTTCTTCGAAATTCGCCATTCTTTTGTTAAATACATCCATTAAATCCGATAAACTATTTCTTAGTGATGCCTTCATGATTAGTGAAATGGTATGAGGTGTAGTGTCGAACAAACTGAGATAGGATTCTCGAAAAAACACTCACTGGTAGTTAAATTAATATAAGATTATTAATAAACTCATTGATATTTAGTAAGACAGAAAATAATCAATTTAATTTACAAAAAATTTAAGAGCTAATCGTTATTATTGCTTTCACAACTACCCCCACCTCAGTAATTTATTGTTGGTAAGGTAAAACTGGAATAGAATTTTAAACCTTAACAAAAAATGTTAAAACGATAATTCTAAGCAGCGGATACACTTATGAAGAGGACTTCCTGAGAATTCTACGAAGCTCGCTTTAAAAATAACCATCCTTTTTATGAACTACGTTTTGGAATTTGTGAAAATAGCATTAAAATTTGTAAGAAAATTGTGTGAAAGAAGAAGGAAATTTACATTTAAATTATTTTGTCTATAAGTTACAAGCAGATATTCATAAAGTGTCATATCCTCCACATACCACATTATCAAAATTGTAAAATAATATAAGATGAAGAATGTAGTCAGTAGATATGATATGATATCATGTAGTCAAGATAGCCGAGTGGTTGCGTAATCGAAATTCGAGTCATTAGAAACAAGTTCGTTCCTCAGGGGGTATAAAAATAAAATATAAATATCTTCACGCAATTCCCAATACATTGTTACAATCATACAACCTAAGGAGCTAGTCACGATAGCCGTATATCGAGTCAAAAAACTCGAGTTAGATCCCCAAGTGGCAGGTTCGTACCAATTGGTTTTGCAATAACTTATGTACAAATTATATCGTTGGCTTGGACATAAAGGCGGCGACGGGCTCACCATCTGTCACGTTGTTCCGAAAATATCTTCTGTAGAAGGTGGGTCAAAGGAACTTAAATGTCTAGTCTAGGCCACTTTCTACCAGGGGTAGAAAGTGGCCTAGTCTAGACATTTAAGTTCCTTTATTGGGAATTGCGTGAAGATATTTATGTATTTCTTTTTTTTATTTATTCTATATATGTTTATTTATTCTCTCTTTCTCCTAATATGGCATAGTCAAAGGACTAGACATTTTTTTAGTCATTTCAACTAAATTTAACAGATCTTAATTTGGGACAGCATGAGATATGGAGAGCCTGTCGCCGTCATAATGTCCAGAGCAACGATACAATTTGTACATTTGTTTTGAAAAAGAAACCTCTTCAACCATCCATCTGGGGATCAAACTAGGATCTCCTAAGAAGTTTCGAAAAACCTTTCGGTACTAGCCTTCCCTCTGGGAAACAAACTCGAGTCTTCTCAAGATTCTTTACTTATTCAGCAAATATCCAGTAAAATAAGTTATTAACTTTTATATTACTTACTAATTTGTATTTGGTTACCTTAACAATCTATAAACATATGACATACCTTCAATGCTATATTTTAGGAACATTGCTGTAATGGATTGGACGCGTTAATTATTCAAACCCGTAACCCCTAGCTCCGACGGTAAAGGCTATCAACTCAGCTATTGGGCCGACTAATTCTTGTATAATTATAATACTTTCTTATTTAGTTTAAAAATATTATTTACATTGTACAGATACACATTTCAATATAATAAGCATATAATCGCATAATCGAATGCTTTGTATTTCTTAATAATATACTAAACAGAAAATACTCAGGATTAGAAAATTGAAGGATATAATTGAAATCGTGACTGAGTTATTCAATATTCGTCGTTTCAATTCAGCGTATATTTCAGGCTCGTATTATTAAAAACCATATTGTTAGTATACGTTTTGAAATTTTTCTATTTTTATTAAAACATCTGTACTCTATGTTTACGACATAAGAACACACCACAACCTTTCAAATCATAACAAACAATTTATTCAACGTGTTTTAATCTACCGCCGTTTCGTATTGACGTCTAACGGATAAGAGAAAGGCGAAAGAAATCCTATCCGAAGAAATCCGAAAGATTGAGATTTTTGGTGAATTGTGGTGTAATATTTTCTAGAAGTAGCTTAGGAGCAATCACCTCATCCCCAGGGGGTTACTGCCATTGATATATTAATTTATTGTTATTACAATATAACAATCGTTATAAAGTTTTTCTTGAATAAATATATTAAGCCTGTTAATAGGCAGGCTATGTACATTCACCGGGATTTTGTTATAGAAGCGTATGTACCGCCCCATAAACGAGTTATTTACTGTATGGTTACTAACTCTTTCTTCCCGTAGATGTCGTAAGAGGCGATTAGTGCTACTAATGACGAAATGATAGGTCTATCCCGTAACAGGGAATTTTTCATAATCGCCACGTTTGACAAACAGATTAGCGATCGTGGTACCAGAAGCTTTGCATTTTAAATGCTGCTGCCCATCACCAAGATGCTTATTTTTGTCAGGTTTTTATTGAGATGGTTATCTCGCCATCTGACGGTAGCTAATGATATTGTCTGAGCTTTTTTCTTATTCACCTCTTACGATACCCACGTGTAGAAAGGACGTGGTATATTCTTAAGCCGATATCACCACCACCACCACCACCATCGTTACTAGTAAATATGGCCAATATGTAGATAAAGAGCTCACACTTTTGAATAAGGAATATGTTGTAGTTTCTGCGTGGTGTTGTATTGTAATCACTTAAGTAAATTGTTTATTTACATACTTTTTTTAACCTTCGCCATGTCTTGCTTTGAGAAGACATGCTCTTGTAATTGAGCAATCATCGAACTAACGAGACAATTGTTGAATATATTAACGTTTCTAATTACGTGGTAAAACCGTAACTTATCTATATATAGATATAGATAGAATACATTAAATATCACGTATTACTACGTGATAAGGAAACTTTGTACCCTTTTTTACACACTAGCGGCACGGTGGAGCGAGGAATTTGGCATAATCAAAGTTTATACATAGCAAAGTGTACAAGTAGCGTATACACTAATTTTCAAGGTGTCGCCAGCTCTGATCAGCTTCGGGTTCGATTACCACACGGATCAATTACGAAAGCACTTTTTCTATGTTTTTATCTGGGTGGTTCTGATACGTTCTTGTTTCTGATTCCATCAGACAAGTGCTTAAATGCTTACTTTGGGATCAGAGCAAAGAATGTGATGTTGTCCCTATAGGAAAGAAAAGTTGAAAACTCACTGGCCAAAATGGAAATGGCTCTCAATAAAAAACTTACTTAACAGCCTCTATGAGTCCACTGCTAGATTTGCTATAATCTCCACAGTTGTCGAACGGATTGGCGATCGCAGTATCACTTCGCACCTTAGTCACTGCTGCCCTGCCTATCTCCAGTCTATTTTAGTCTGGTATTTTTGAGCCTCTCAAATCCCGCATTCTCAACAGACTGCGGAAAAATACCGACCGGTAGACTATTTCAAACCTCACCTTTTACGACACAATATTTGGAAGAAAATATTCAATGAGATAAAAATTGTAAGTATTCCCTTTCCCCTTCTTCCCACGCCATTTTGAGCTGATACCTAAATGTGTAAGTCAAGCTTGTTTCATTTTTTCACATCGTTAAACACGAAACATTTTCGTTCAAGTAAATACATTTTTCGTCTGTTTTCAAGATCAAATGTTTATGTATACGAGATTAACTTTCTTCATCGGATCAAGGTAAATAAATAAAAAAAATTATCTTACGAAACGGACAGCAGCCGTCACTTTCAAGTATGCTGGTAAATATTTAAGGATTTCATAACCTTATTATAGAACATAGAGCTTAGATTAAGCAAAGGTCCAGACAATTAAGTCCTTTCGACCCACCTTTCACAGAAGAATTTTTTAGGAAATGTAACAGGTCGCCTTTTTTGACCAAGCCTGCGATATTAATCGTACATAAGTTTTTAAAAAATACTCATTGGTACGAGACCTGGGACGTCGGCTATTTAAGCCTTATGAAAAAGATCAAATATGAAAGAAGAAGAAAGCAAAAGTATATGTGTAGAAATACGAATAGCTTTTGCTTCTAGTAGCTTTTGTTATGGAATCAGTAAAAATACAGCTGCCATAAATACCCAGATCAGAAACAATTTTTCTTAATTGGTCCGCTCGCGAATCGAACCGGAACCACAGAGCTGGCGACACCTTTCACCGGCGTGAACACCACTCGACTAGATGTCACGTAAAATGTAAACCTTATAAAATGCATTTGACCCGCGCATTATGTATTCAAAGAACTTTACATAATTCATGCACCTCATTTCTCGGGCGCGTGCCACCATCCACGAATTTTCAGAAGGATTATTAAATCTCGTTACGGAATGGTGATAAAGGAAAAAAGTTTTTAAAATGTTATAAACAACTTCTGCCTACCTCAGTACTTGAAAATTGTGAGAAGATGCATAAAGAAGAAAAGAAAAAGTATTTCAATTTCAGAGGAATTTTGTTAAGGAGGTTCTCCCACCTTGTAAACTTGAACCATTTCTTAAAGACATTTTTAGACAAGGTGACGGGTGGTAAGCCTGTTAACATCTTTTTGACCAAAACAACGAGATAAATCGCAAATAATTGGTACGTCTACAAACGGGGATCGAACTCTATCTCTTGACTCGAATTTTGATCACCCATCCACTCGGCTATCGTAACTTTACTGTACCTAATAATAATTACATACATATTATATACTACATTCACAATTTAGAAATTTATTTTTTGACCAAGTGGTCTGACAAATGGAAGGTGCTTTTATTAAAGAAGCTGGAAGATGACATGGTCCTGCCACAATGGAGCCAAAAAATTTACTCCTTATTAATCAAACACTTAAAAGTTGACAAGGAATGTAAATGTTGTTAGCAAAATTGCCAAGTTGTATACATATTTGTAAGTTGTATACGTATTTGCTTATTATTTAATTTAAAACAAAAATTATCCATACTTGGAATGGCATTGAAATAAGCAAAGCTTCATAACTAAACAAAAACTGCATAGACTAGCTAGCTTTACAACTGGCACATTTCATAGTTGACAAATGCAAACAATGCCTCCACGGTCCACACGAACGAAGCAGCGTTGTGCGATTCCATAGGAATGGGATTTAAAACGATCAATATATCCGATTGTGCTAAGCTCTTTTGTACACGGTTTTGTACAGCTGCAGATATACGTTAATATAAAAAATATTCTTAATTTTTATCTATTTTAGGGTAGAAAAAGGTCTAGCCAATTAAGTTCTTTCAACCCTTCTTTTACCAAAGACATTTTTTGAACAACGTGACAAGTGGTCAGCCATCTTTATGTCCAAGCCAACGATACATATCGTACAATTTCGAAAAAACCCATTGGAACGAGCCTACCTCCTGAATATCTGACTCGAATTTCGATCACCCAACCATTCGCCTATAAGATATATTCAAGAGCCATTTCCTTAATCGCATCTTACGACACCCATGGGGGAAATAAGGTATATTAAACGCCCTAACCACACGGCCATTTTAAAATTGAGTTATGACAACATTCGTTTTGATTTGTACAATGCCGAATATCTTGTTCAAATTTTGATTATAACTTTAGCAGTAAGCTTTTACGACAGTTTTGTAACAACTGCTCTTTGTACCGTGGTTAAATTTGAGAACAGATAAAAGAAGAAAGTAATTTTTAGTTAGCAATTTTTACCATATTATTATTACCTTAATAATTTATATATTTATTTTAAAGTAGAAATAAATATTTATTATAGTTTGAGATTACTGAGATTGAATTTAAATTATGTCTAAAAAAATGTGTTTTTTTTTTAATTGTACCAAATAAATTTGTCCAGACATATTATATTATGAGCAATAATAATTATATTAGTTAACTGATATTTATCTTTTCAAGGTTCATTATAAGGGTATAAGAATGGGTATATAACACCGAGAGACGGTTCCAGACTAAAATACAGATGTGTAATTATCGTGGTGTTTTTTTTACTTTAACTGTATAAATTTTATATTTACTACTACCAAAATCAAGCAGACCGGAGACGGGTAGCAGCGTCTACGGCACGAGGTGTCATGTGCTACGATCGACCATACGCGTGCCAAGCATTTCAAGGCGAATTTTCCATAAGGGAGAGGGCTATGTTCTACAGTAAAGTTAGTTACAGATCGTTAAACAAGTGATATTTCGTTATACTTCTATTCTAAAAGCAATATTCTTTGATACGGTGATGGTTTTTCCGGACCGATACGACTTAGGGACCTTCAAGAAAAGAGCCTATACCTATCTCAAAGGCCGGCAACCCATCTGCTATTCCTCCGGTATTGCAGGTGTTCATGGGCGGTGGTATGCACTTACCATCACGTGAGCCTTCTGCTCGTTTGCCTCCCTATTCTTTAAAAAAAAAGAAATATATTCTTAACTAAACTATGAAGAAATTGAATTTTGAATGCCTTGATATTATTATGTCTCAGCTGTCTCAAACTTCGTAAATTAATGAAATATAGTTGTAATTATTAAACTAATTACATTGTGAAATAATAAATGACGGTTTGTTAAAATTTAACAGCTTGCCACAAGCTTTCAGAACTTACTAAATTAGTACAACTTACAAGGACTTATAGGTATTTTGTCTTTATAGAGGAAATTTTTCGTCTATAATTTTCGATCTTTGCTTTTATCTATAACGGAGAATGCCCAACTAACGATACGACAGCTTATAAGCAGTGAAACAGCCTCCGAGATTAAGAGTTGCGGAATCGGATTCCGCTAGGGTCAAATTTTTGTGTGATAAATATGAATGCTTTTTAATCTATATTGATCGTTGTCGGTTTGGATACAAAGATGGTGATAAACTCACCACCTGTCACGTCTCAAACAGGCTTCGGAGAAAGGCGTGTCGGAAGAACTTAATTGACTAGACCTCTGTCTACCACAATATTGGGAATCTGCGTGAATATGACTGATTCACTGAGAATAACCGTCCTTAATTTGTAAATGAAATATTTTATCATTATTATAATTAATTGTTGATTATTTGACTATTATTAAGATAAATCCCTGTATAGACACGCTTAGTTCCAAACTCTTAACTCTCTGTGTTAGTAATTTTGTCACGTGAAAGGTTTAGTTTGTTTTAAAGTAGTTTTATGGAGAAGGTCTATAAAAACATTGTATTCCTTTGAGACAAAGCTCTGGAACTTGATGAGTTGAATTCTAAATCTTAAGCACGTTAAACAAATGTTAAAATATATTAATTAGTAGCTGCCTCCTGCGGCTTTGCCCGCGTTTTCCACCCACTATACTATACACACTAAACTCGGAACCCTAATTATTTTTCTAAAAAAAGTAGCTGTCATTCCTTCATTTATTTATTCTATTGTTATTTATTTATAAACTCCTTTATGGATTTAACACTTAATTCGGGCTTTGTAACGCATGGTTTATAAAACTAGGATTTAAAAGATGTATGTTATAACATTTATTATAGTTAGCTAATGTAAATGTATGAATAATGTTGCCAAAAAATTTATTGTTTTTTTTTTATCATTTCCAATACTGATGTACCATGTATTGTATCGTTTGCTTAGACTTACTGTCTAAAGTGACAGGCTCACCACAGGTCACGTAATCCAAAAACGATTCGGTTAAATATGAATTAAAGGACTAAAACTGTCTAGATCTCTGACTGCTCTCCATATTGGGAAATGAATAAAAAAGGGAGGGACATACATTAAAATATTTTCCGCCCTAATAACCTGCTTCGCTTCGTTTGAGACCGCTGTAAAAACCGTGTACCTGGCTCCCTAGATAATACTCTCTCAGCGGTCGGTAGGTTACAGCGGATGCTTTTAAAGGGTAACCTCTAATGAGACTTTATATAAAACGTACTTATAAAACTGAAGAAAATTGTTTCTGAAATGTTGTTTGTGAAATTGGGATGAACTTAGAAAACTAAAATTAAGAGTTGAGAGTCACGAAAGCCGTGAGCACGATCCTTGCACACCCCTTTCGCTAATTTCAAATATTTTCCTTTTCTTCATACCCGCATTTCTCTACATTTTTGATAAAAAAAACTAGTATTTTCGATGATAGATACACACACATATCTTTAGTTATATGCTGTAATAGTCCACGGCACGACCTGGGCCTCTCCCATACGAGAGGGTTTGTCATTATCACCTCGCTTAGCAAGCGGATTGACAGTCGTACTTCGCTCCTAAGACGCTGCTACCCTATTTTTGAGATGCTAACACCCACGGGAAGGAAGGGGTGACGTTTTCTTACTCCTTAAATGTTTGTAGTAACTTATAATTGCAGCTTATAAATGCACTGCAACAATGCAATTCGAAGACTTCCGTAGACGAGTGCCGAACACGTGAATTCCATTTCTTATTGTCTCCAGCTTTGAAGTCCGCGTTTTAATTCCCGGACGGTTTAGTATAGAAAACCATTTTTCTACATTTTCCCGACTTGATGTAGTTACTTACTTTGGGATCAGAGCTATATATGTGATGCTGTTCTTATCTTTGTATGTATTTATTTAATGTAGTGCAGCAGTAGCGGGGAATACGTTCGGAAAAATCGATCGTTTTAAATCCGTTTCCAATGGAATCAAACATCACTGGCTTTGTTGAAGTGGAGCGTGGAGCCATTGTTTAAATTGTTAACAAAGTACATATAGATATTACTAGGTACAGTACATACGTACATATAGCAGACTTTTGAGACGACCTATGAACTCAAGACCAATTGTCTGATCTGCAGGACTTCTCTAGCAAGGGATTATTTTTCATAATCGCCACACTTTGAATTTTATTTGGTTTTGTTAGTAATAAGCAAATAGCTTCAAGCCATTCCCAATACTGGAGTAGACAGAGGTCTCGACAATTAAGCATATTTCGACTCATCTTCCACCGAAGACATTATTCAAGTCAACGAGGTGCGCCCATCGTTTTTTTATAAAGTTAAGAAAAGTAAGAAAAAGTTTTTGAAAAAACCGATCGATTCGAGCCTACCACCTATGTATCAAACTCGGGTCTCATGACTCAAATTCTGATCTCACCCAACCACTCGGCTATCGTGACTAGTTTTTTGTATATTACGAATTTTAATCCATCCTAATGAACTTTTAAAATTCTTTAGTCGGGATTTACATTTAAGTTCCAAGTATTATTTATCTTAGTAGGCATAAATAAAAGGAAGAATGGCGATGAAGATAATTGGAATCGTGACTCTAATATTCAGCATTCAGTTTGCACTTCACGTCACGTTTTCCATCCCTCAATGTTGCAATCAGAACTTTCTCCTGTTATCAAAACCGGAAATATTGTCATTAGAAACAAAACTAAGTAAGTTATCTTCACGCATTTCACAGTATTGGGGTAAACACAGTAAATTTTAGTCGTTGGAGTCGTTATTCGATCGGTATTTCACCGGTACTTATTTTGGGATATCATGTCAGATAGTGAGAGATACGCATCTTATTTTTTGTATATATTGACGTAACGCGTACATAAATTCTGAAAGGAATAAAGTGGCGTCAGTAAAATCCTTACTATATCACGTAAATACCCAGTTTATTACGCTGGAACGAAGTAGGGAAATATTTAAAACTTGCTTCAAAAATAGCGAATCCTCTACACACCCTCATGTCTGAGGGTCGTGACCACCACCGTCCAGAATCCTTTCTTTTATTATGGCACGCCATTTATTCCTGTCTACGGCATCGTGCATCGCTTTATACACCGTGGTGTCTAGCGCAGCTCGGATCTGGTCGGACCAACGTTTCGGAATTCGGCCTCTAGATCGATTGCCCTCTACTTTTCCTGTAACCACTAGTTTTTCCAGGTTGTCTGAATGTTTACGGGCAATGTGGCCAAAATACTCAAGAATTCGTTTCATGCATATAGTAGATAATCTTGTTTTAATTCCAAGTTGCTTAGGTATCGAAACATTGGTCCGGAAAGCTGTCCATGGTATGCGGAGCATCCTTCTCCAGCACTACATTTCGAACGCATCTATACGCCTCCGATCATCAGTCTTCAGAGTCCACGTCTCAGCTCCATATAGAAAAATAGAGAAGACTAGAGTCTGCACCAGCCTTAATTTGGACTTTAAACTGATTCCTCTATTCCTCCAAATCTTCTGAAGCCGAAAAGACGTCTACACACCCTAACGTTCACATTTTACAATAGAATATCGATAAAGTCACGATAACCGAGTGATTGGGTGATCGAAATTCGAGGTCCTTGAGACCAATGAGTTTTATTTCTATGATTTATATCGTTGACTTAGACATAAAAACGGTTACAGGACTGAGCACCTGTGACGATGTCCCAAAATAAGCTTCGCAGATGTGCGTGTCGAAAGGACGAAATTGTCAAGACCTCCGGCTACCTTAATAACTGTCTTTAACGCAGTTTGCGGATAAACTTGTAAAGCGGGCTAGATGCTAGATAGGGGGAAATTTGGTTTTAACAGGATGAAAGGTAGCCAATTGCCACACAGTAAACGCAACCATCGATCTTCTGCACATAGTTTTTGTTATAAACAGCCGATGTGATGCTGTTATTTTTGTAGTTGTGGAAATGTGGTAAGTATCAAAAGAAGATTGAGGCCGTGAAAAACACAACATAACTTGCCATATATTCGAAATTGTACCGAAAAATGGATACATCGCATAGGGTACTGCCAAGCCAGTTATGACAGTCATTTGAATGGTAAAAGAAGTAAAGAAGTAAATTTTTTTCTTCATGTTAAATCCCAATACTGGGGTATTATATTACATAATATATGATTTATTTATATTTAACCCATTTTTCGCTGAAGCTTATTAAGGACAATGTGACAGGCGGTAAGCCTATCACCATCTCAGGGTACAAGCTAACGGAACAATTTATTTCAATACATACGAATACTGTCCAAGTTTCATAACCTAACGTATTTTATTTTTGTTGTTTTAAACATCACAAATAGATGGGGTTCCACGGATTTACATTGCGGTGTGGTTTGACTATGTAAACATTTATATATATTCTTAGTGATACATACGTCGACAATTTAGTAAGATTGTTATATAAAAAGTGCCTTTGATTGCAAGCTCTCCCTACTAGAGCTTTGAACGAGTTCTGTTCACACACATTTAGAAATGCGCGGTCGTTAAAATATTTAGTAAAATAAATAAATGAATGAATAAATAAATATCTTCACGCAATTCCCAATACAGGGGTAGACAGAAGTTTAGTCTAGACAATTAAGTCTCTTCGACACACCTTTAGTGAATGCGTGAAGGGTGTTTGGTAGATAAGAGTCAAAAGTCTAGTTACACCGAACACTATTTATTATACACACGCAGAACACAATACAATGAAAGTCAGAAGGAGTGAAAGATATACGATAGTACAAGAGTGAAGCAAAATATAAAATACAGCGACAGCGTGAGACAAAAAATAAAAGCACATAGAAATTTCTAAACAACGAAAAGCGTAAGCGCAGCGCGGAAGCAACAAGCGATAGAAACGTTATTGCGCATGTCAGGTGCCGAGAGCGACTAATCACCTGGCTCGGGCCGGCTACCTGTGGCCGCGCGCCCGGCCGGTTCTTTCCGTATATAAAAAACGTTGGGTCGAGTGCGCGGCGCGACACAGCTGATTTGTTTACCACATTACGAAATAATTATCTAGTGAAACATAAATATTATTGCTTATGAAGTAATAAAAGTAGTATAGATATTATAAATACATATAAAAGATTGATGTAATATATTAAGATATAAGAGATAGATAAATAGTTATAGTAATTTATAGATAAATATAAAACATAACAAATAAAAGTATTTTAATAATAAAAGGTGTACACCACACACCTTCCACCAAAGATATTTTCGGGACACGTGACAGATGGTGAGCCCGTCGCCGCCTTTATGTCCAAGCCAACGATATAATTCGTACATAAGTTGTTAACCCCATTGGTAAGAGGTTGCCACCTGGGGATCGAACTCGAGTCTCTCGACTCGAAATTCCGACCACCCAACCACTCAGCTATCGTGACTTAATTAATAATTAAAATATTCAGTCTATCTATTATACTTATGTTTAAAAAATAATTAATTTTTATAGGCCTTTAAAAGCAATGTATTAAGCCTCCCTGTAAAATAAATAAATGAATGAATAAATAAATATCTTCACGCAATTCCCAATACAGGGGTAGACAGAAGTTTAGTCTAGACAATTAAGTCTCTTCGAAACACCTTTAGTGAATGCGTGAAGGGTGTTTGGTAGATAAGAGTCAAAAGTCTAGTTACACCGAACACTATTTATTATACACACGCAGAACACAATACAATGAAAGTCAGAAGGAGTGAAAGATATACGATAGTACAAGAGTGAAGCAAAATATAAAATACAGCGACAGCGTGAGACAAAAAGTAAAAGCACATAGAAATTTCTAAACAACGAAAAGCGTAAGCGCAGCGCGGAAGCAACAAGCGATAGAAACGTTATTGCCCATGTCAGGTGCCGAGAGCGACTAATCACCTGGCTCGGGCCGGTTACCTGTGGCCGCGCGCCCGGCCGGTTCTTTCCGTATATAAAAACGTTGGGTCGAGTGCGCGGCGCGACACAGCTGATTTGTTTACCACATTACGAAATAATTATCTAGTGAAACATAAATATTATTGCTTATGAAGTAATAAAAGTAGTATAGATATTATAAATACATATAAAAGATTGATGTAATATATTAAGATATAAGAGATAGATAAATAGTTATAGTAATTTATAGATAAATATAAAACATAACAAATAAAAGTATTTTAATAATAAAAGGTGTACACCACACACCTTCCACCAAAGATATTTTCGGGACACGTGACAGATGGTGAGCCCGTCGCCGCCTTTATGTCCAAGCCAACGATATAATTCGTACATAAGTTGTTAACCCCATTGGTAAGAGCCTGCCACCTGGGGATCGAACTCGGGTCTCTGGACTCGAAATTCCGACCACCCAACCACTCAGCTATCGTGACTTAATTAATAATTAAAATATTCAGTCTATCTATTATACTTATGTTTAAAAAATAATTAATTTTTTATAGGCCTTTAAAAGCAATGTATTAAGCCTCCCTGTAAAATAAATAAAGACAAATCGTTTGTCACCCTATTTAAAAAATCTTTACTTTTACATTTATTGCAAACCCTTCTTCTGTACAGGAGGGTTTGCCATCCATCCATGTCACGTTCGTTAAGCGTATTGGCGATCGCAGTACTAGGACCATCGCACCTTAGGACCGTCACAGGTCTGCTGTCAACTAAGGTCTGATATCTTGGTGATCATTATCCCACCATCTCTTGGAAACCTTTTGAAATGTCAAGGTCCGTAGTCTGTCCGTAGTCGCCTCATACGACACCCACAGGGAGAAATGAGATGGTACATACTAACTTCGTATTTTCAACTTTAGGATCATGGCAAGGTATCTGACGCTGTCTTTATATTTACCTATATATGCTTTTAAAAATAATATGTACTCGCTGACTCTTACTAAATTTACATACATGAAGTGTAACAGCAACCTTTTAATCAGTCAGGTAGTTTGCCAGTAATATTTATTTTAATTACGTATTAAAGGTAAATCGAAGTTACTGCCAATGTTTGTCTTATCTCTACGTCTGCTGGTATTTATGGCTTATATAATTAAACACATAATTTAGTTTCCAAGTTCGCTTATAAACTCTGTTTGGTATTGTTGGAATTAAATCCTGTCACGTTTTCAGAAACAAACTTCGGTTATAAGTGGGTCTTTAGTTTGGGAAATTACGTGAAGATAAAAATGTATTTAATTGTTAATAAATAATAATTTTGCCACTTGATATGGGTGTAATAATGTAATTGGTAATGCGTAATTAAATAAAGTAAAATGTACTGTAGTCGTAACTCGTATATTCAAAGAAGAATACAATTTATATAAAATATAAATACGCCGGTATATGCGTGCATACGTATGTAATTTGAAAGTGCAACGAACTCATTTTTAAAAACAATGTAGGTCGAGCGGTCAGCGGTCAGCTGACCGGCGCACCCCGCGCACCCCACACCTCGACGTTCATTCAATCACTTCATTTCATTTCAATTCATTTTTTTTTCATCATTTCATTCACTTCAAAAATGGAAGAGTTAAATCCGTAATAGTAATTAATAAATTTCAAACAGTTATAAAACTTTTTGTTTCTCCAACACCAACAGCCGAGGTTTGGTGATCGGATTTCGAGTCAAAAGACCCGAGTTCGATCCCCAGGTGGTAGGCTCATACCAGTAAGTTTTTTAAAACTTATGAACTATTTGTATCGTTAGCGTAGACTTAAAGTCGGCGACAGGCTCATCTGCCGTCACATTGTATCGAAAACTGTCTTAGGTGAAAGTTGGGTCGAAAGGACCTAATCGTCTGGACCTCAGTCAACCCCAATAATGGGAATACTTTGAAGATATTTATTAGTATATTTCTTTTTGCACTCCATTCCAAGATTTTTATACTTCCATTTACCTCGGCTCACGAGTCGTGTAATCAACTGCAATCGATAGTATAGTGAACGACCCTGCTTTCGCTCGATGCGTCTCTGCCAAGGTTGGCATGAACATTCATTTCAACGTTCCATATCACTGACCTAGAATACGTGGCGCCAGACAGTCTCGTATCAAAGCCGTGACGAGGAAAACTTGTTTGCATACATCTGAATCAACTGAAAAAACATTTTAATAAACGACTATTTTCCATAGTCGTGACAGTTTGCTTTAAGCATGAATGAAAGAAGGAAACAAATTCGAAACTGTAACATAACACAGAAGTGTATATATTTGTAATTGCAAAGTTATTTTCACTAAATGCATAATCTGAAAGTACAAGCGATGTTTACATAAAAAATAAATTCTAAAATCTTTTTAAATTACATCAATTTTTTCTATGTTTGTTCCGGCTAAAAACTAAAACGGCTGGACCTAATTTAACGGGACTTTCATGTAGTAGCTTTGGCTTTTATATATTATTTTTGTATATTGGTATGTTGGATTACACCAATGAAAAGGCGCAGCATTGTGCTGCAGCAATGTACCTTCAGTGCTATATTATTTCGCAGCTTTTCTGTTGCAGCCCTTATCGAGTCCCGGGAACAGGTAATTAGGCACTACTAAAAAGAAGAAAAACCTCAAGAAAGAAAGAAATACTATGAAAAAAGAAGAAGGATTTATGATGTCTATCTTTCAAACATGCATAAACAAATGAACCCATTGTCATGTTATGTATGGGGATATATATTGTTATCGAGGGACGTAATGTAATATTTTTTACACTGATGGAAGCTAAAGGGTATGGGGTATGACGGATTCAGGTCCCGCCGGATGCGCACTGGATTCACCCTTAGCCAGTTCGTCTGCCGCATCGTTACCTCTAGAGCCGCTGTGGCCCTTTATCCACTGGAGGATTACTTTGTTGGATCTACATACCTCATTTAACCTGTGGTAGCATTCGTAAATTAGTCCTGAGTTGATAACATTACTGTTTAGGGCTTGCAATACCGCCATACTGTCGGACTGTATTCTTATAGTGTAATTTCTTACGTCCCTGTTGGCGATTGCCAGGTTTGCTTGTATAAAGCCCATACACTCGGCTTGAAAGATGGTGGTATGGGCGCCTAATGGAATTCCTATTTTGATGTTGAGGTCTTCGAGAAAGTACCCAAGCCGGTGCCCATTTCAGTCTTCGACCCATCAGTGAACACTCTCAGCTCTCGTGTGTTATAAGTCCGAGGGTCTAGGACTTATGGTCCTCATGCAATTGTATTTTATATTTCTTATCAAAGATAAATTGTTTTGGGATGCTATCATACTCAGCTTGCAATATCGGTTGAGTTTGGTTCTGGTCCACCATGCCAGTGCACCATAGCTAATTTATGGGCAAATTTACATTTTATAGATCCAAAGAATGATCTTGGATGAAAGCCAATCATCTTTCTACATTGCCAAAAGGTAATGCATGCTGTGTTGATTTTGTGTTCCACATGGGAACTCCAGTTTAGTTTGTTGTCCAGTATGATACCTAAATATTTTACCTGCGGTACAGGCCGTAACTGTTTTTTTAGAATTATCCGATAACTTGCCGGGAGTAAGTTTTTGGAACCACGTGACAAGTGATAAGCCTGTCGTCACCTTTATGCCCGAATCCGGATCTCGAATCATCTGAATCGAATTTGAATATCTTGCCGCGATTTCCCAACTTCCAACAAATTTCGTACAAATTCCGATCACCCAACCACTCGGCTATCGTGATTCGGCTATCGTGATTTTTAATTAAAGTTTAATAACAATTTAGTTAATTCTTGTTACAAAATAATATATTTTCGTATGGTTACTTTCGTAAAAGTCACGATAGCCGAGTTGTTGGGTGGTCGGAATTTTGAGTCGAGAGACCCGAGTTCGATCCCCAGGTGGCAGTACCAATGAGTTTTTCAAAAACTCATGTACGAATTTCATCGTTGGCTTGGACATAAAGGCGGCGACGTGCTCACCACCTGTCACGTTGTCCCGAAAATATCTTCGGTGGAAGGTGGGTCAAAGGGACTTAAGTGTCTAGACTTGACCTCTGTCTACCCCTGTATTGGGAATTGCGTATGGTTACTGCGTAAGAATATGGGATCTACCTTGAAAGTGTAATTGGCTATGAATAACCATCTCAAAATATAAATATACCAGACCGATATTAATATATATATATCTCCGCCATTGCCAATACAGGGGTAGACAGAGGTCTAGTCAATTAAAGTACGGGAGTTGATGCTCAAACACAGAAGCACACCTTCGTGTCTGCCTTCCTGTTTACAGCTATCCACACGACGCTTTACTTTATAAAGCTTTACTTATCCACACGAGCTAACCCAATTTCTTACTAATAGCTTAGGAGCATAGAACTTTTACTTAGCATGCCAAAAAAACACGTTTTAAAAATTGTAAAGTTACCGCTAAGTGAAAAGGATTTAAAATAGTTACAGCCTCGGTTAATTTGTTTTAAAATCCGCTCTCGTTGTAACTTTTAAGAAGCACTTAACTTGAAAGCTTTTCAGGAGATGAAAAGAAAGCTTTGCGGTATTTGAAAAAGTTTATGTTTTTAAAAATATAGACAAACACCACAAAAATATTTTAATAACGATGTCCCAAATACGCTTCTACGGAAACTTAGCTTTAAAGTAGTTCATTCACTACACCTCTGTCTACCCCAGTATTAGGAAATTGCGGAAATTGATATTCAAAAATATCTTAATAAACTCTAAGTCCGTCTTCGCCTAGTGTCCGTTACAAAAAAGTTAAAGCCCCATAATGAAATCAAATAAAATCAAAACATTTATCAATATTTAACATAAACTACATCAGCCGAGCATCATTTATTAACCTACTACCGTATCATAATGAGATTCCTCTGACGGAAAAGAAACAGGCGAAAAGAACTCCGTAGAGAGAAACTTCATACGTGTATATAAGAAGCGCTATATAATGTTCTAACATTTTTAAACTACTTCCTCACAGCATTACAAGTAGGAATTTGTGAAGATTAAAAAAAATATTTTGCATTATCTTGTCAATTATCTACATCAAAGTAGAATACACTATCGCCTTCCTTCCCTTGGGTGTTTTTAGAGGCCACTAAGGGAAAAGCCTCAAGATACCATCGGCTTAAAACAGATGGCGGTATAAACAATACGAATTGTACAATACCCAAATTAAGCTGACCAGAGAATGATGGGCAAACGGATGTTTAAGGTTTTATTTAAATTTAAGCAACAACTATACAATCCATTTTTGATTTTCCTTTTATAAAATCAATTCAATAAGAAAATTAAATTTTATTTTCCCGCTAACGACATCATGTAATACAAAAAAGAACAATTGCATGTAAGAATACAAATGTTCGAACAAGTATTAAACCAAAATACATTGTTGTGTCTATTTCTTCTGAACTCCCGGGAGAAAATTATCTGACTTCTGTTTTGACCCACATTCATAAATGAATGTGTTTTTGTATTTGATGTTTTTTTCTCTAAACCTGTTGCTGATTTCATTTCTTTTCCTCTGAGACTATTTCGACATATTCGTATTTATAGTTTACGTAAAAAAAATTCAAAAATATAGTGAAGAACCTCCACGGAGGTCGTGGAATCTATGTAACATATTGTGTGTATAATGTATTTTCTAATATTAAACAACATTTTTGCCTCTAAATAGAGGATGTAAATAAATTTACTGGGGTGATATGATAAGAGCCTCGCTGAATACGCTTGCACCTGTGAAATCTAAGTACACTGACATAGAATTTATCCTTTAATCAACATTTATGAGTTTTGTATAGCATAGACTTGTTAAGTGATCATTAATATCAATTTTCTTATTTTACAAAATTACAAAATTAATATCAATGACACATGTTTGCACCTAGCAGGGCTCGAACCCCTGACCGTCGGTTTCGAAGGCAAGTTCATTAACAACGAGACTGTTCGTCCCTTTCTTAATATTAATGCGTTAACTTATTAACTTACGCATTGTTATCAAGTGAGGTCACGTTTAACCGCAAAATGGAAACTAAGGCAAGCAAAACTAAAGAATCAAATTGTTTTCTAAAGTTTATCCAGGCAAAGTTTGAGCAACACTAGAAGTCACGACCTACTTGGAAATTTTGAACATTCTCATACCTAACACATATTAGATGGAAACATTGTAAATACCTAACAAGATTAGTAGCAAGGATAAAATAACATACGATTCTAGAATTTGAACGAAGATTGACTGTCAGTTATTCCTGCCAGTTTATAAGTATGAAAACGAAACGACGAGATTCGTAATGAGGATGGTATAAAAGATGATTTCATTATATCATAAGGGTATTTGGGCATTTCGAATGAATGACTGAAGTCTGAAAAATAAAAATAAAAATATTTAGAGTGCGGAAATTAAGAAAAATTTATAAAAAGAAGTCCAGGTAGGCCCAGACCAACTTTTGAAGACAATGTGAGCAAATAGATCGAAGTTCTTAACTATTTACTGCTAAAATGCCGTAAGGCGAAACCGGTCACTGGAAATAAATTGGCGACCTCCTTTCCACGGTGGCGTTCACACCAGTTTTTTTGGTATCGCCAGCCTTGAGGTCTCGGATTCGATTCCCGCTCAGGTCAATGTAAAAAACATAAAAAACATTTTTTACATTTTCTAAGTTCTGGGTGATTTAGGTACCTTTTGGTGTTTCTCGTAACATAATACAAGTGCTTACGAGACGAAATTGACTATGTCAACAGGGCGTTAATGAAGATAACTAACTCTCCTCGATCTAAAAACTTAAATTAAAAAAGCCAACAAAACGCTATAAAATCCGTAAATAATCGAGTCTGGTATTGCGATCGCCAATCCGCCTGCAAAGTACCCTCAGAGCTGGCGATACCATGAAACTGGTGTGTGCGGTTACTCGTGCACAGAGATGGTTTAATTCAAATGTAATACAAAGTAAATATAACAAATCATTACAAACTTAAAAATAATATCACATCGACAACTTCTGTAAGTAACTTTGAAAGTAATACACTGAGTTTAGAAAAGTATTAAGGAAAACATACGAGGTTCCGGTTGTAATAAGAAGTAAGATAAGTCGACGAAGTTTCATATTAAAAGTTCAGCTTTTATGACGATGAATATATGGCTCTACTATTTACGGTTCCTAAAGTAAAAATTGGTGCTTGATTTCATATCGTAATAACGGCTGCAAACCTTATATGTGTATCACTAAGATGTGTCTTAAAGTAATTACAAAGTAAAACTTGTCAGAAAATATACACAAAAGAAAAACTTAACCTCCGGTTTCAATTCAAATCAAATCGTTTATTCATTTTAGGTTACGTATATTACATCCATCGATCGCCATTTTGTAGTCTTTCATAATTTCGTAATGAGGTTCCTCTGACAGAGAAGAAATGAGAAACAGCATGGGAGTAGTCAACTCGTCAGCAGGAGTTACTACCATTAATGTTGGCATACTATAATATGGCATTACAGAGGCACCCATAGACGCGAGGGTGATCGTCACTGTATATGTATGTGCTATATATCGTAGCCAAAGAGTAGACAGGTCCCTACCTTCAAGGGTGCTGAGGCGTTGAGAACATATATCCTCTCTGACGTACACACAAACTCCGGCCCGAGGCACAAAAGAATGTTCCAGCTTGTACCCCGGGTAGGAAAGATATGAGGTATCCGCCGGAGAGGATGTCTGCGTAAGAAAGAGCAGCTGGCTTTGCTGTCTCCAGATAGTAGTGGACGGCATCAAGATTAGAGTGGAGTAGTAAGGGGCTGTTGCTGATTTCATTTCTTTTCCTCTGAGACTATTTCGACATATTCGTATTTATAGTTTACGTAAAAAATCAAAAATATAGTGAAGAACCTCCACGGAGGTCGTGGAATCTATGTAACATATTGTGTGTATAATGTATTTTCTAATATTAAACAACATTTTGCCTCTAAATAGAGGATGTAAATAAATTTACTGGGGTGATATGATAAGAGCCTCGCTGAATACGCTTGCACCTGTGAAATCTAAGTACACTGACATAGAATTAATCCTTTTAATCAACATTTATGAGCTTTGTATAGCATAGACTTGTTAAGTGATCATTAATATCAATTTTCTTATTTTACAAAATTACAAAATTAATATCAATGACACATGTTTGCACCTAGCAGGGCTCGAACCCCTAACTGTCGGTTTCGAAGGCAAGTTCATTAACAACGAGACTCTCGGTTCGTCCCTTTCTTAATATTAATGCGTTAACTTATTAACTTAAGCATTGTTATCAAGTGAGGTCACGTTTAACCGCAAAATGGAAACTAAGGCAAGCAAAACTAAAGAATCAAATTGTTTTCTAAAGTTTATCCAGGCAAAGTTTGAGCAACACTAGAAGTCACGACCTACTTGGAAATTTTGAACATTCTCATACCTAACACATATTAGATGGAAACATTGTAAATACCTAACAAGATAAGTAGCAAGCATAAAATAACATACGATTCTAGAATTTGAACGAAGATTGACTGTCAGTTATTCCTGCCAGTTTATAAGTATGAAAACGAAACGACGAGATTCGTAATGAGCATGGTATAAAATATGATTTCATTATATCATAAGGGTATTTGGGCATTTCGAATGAATGACTGAAGTCTGAAAAATAAAAATATATAGAGTGCGGAAATTAAGAAAAAATTTATAAAAAGAGGTCAAGGTAGGCCCAGACCAACTTTTGAAGACAATGTGAGCAAATAGATCGAAGTTCTTAACTATTTACTGCTAAAATGCCGTAAGGCGAAACCGGTCACTGGAAATAAATTGGCGACCTCCTTTCCACGGTGGCGTTCACACCAGTTTTTTTGGTATCGCCAGCCTTGAGGTCTCGGATTCGATTCCCGCTCGGGTCAATGTAAAAAAACTCTTTTTTACATTTTCTAAGTTCTGGGTGATTTAGGTACCTTTTGGTGTTTCTTGTACCACAATACAAATGCTTACGAGACGAAATTGACTATGTCAACAGGGCGTTAATGAACTAAGATAACTAACTCTCTTCGATCTAAAAACTTAAATTAAAAAAGCCAATAAAACGCTATAAAATCCGTAAATAACCTAGTCTGGTTTTATGATCACCAATCCGCCTGCAAAGTACCCTCAGAGCTGGCGATACCATGAAACCG
Source organism: Sericinus montela (assembly GCA_029286605.1). Taxonomy (NCBI): domain Eukaryota; kingdom Metazoa; phylum Arthropoda; class Insecta; order Lepidoptera; family Papilionidae; genus Sericinus; species Sericinus montela. The sequence continues at coordinate 13,152,728 of JAGSMR010000030.1, read as the reverse complement.
GTGTGTGCGGTCACTCGTCCACAGAGAGCATTTAATTCAGATGTAATACAAAGTAAATACAACAAATCATCACAAACTTAAAAACAATATTACATCAAAAACTTCTATGAGTAACTTTGAAAGTAATACACTGAGTTCAGAAAAGTATTAAAGAAAACATACGAGGTTCCGGTTGTAATAAGAAGTAAGATAAGTCGACGAAGTTTCATATTAAAAGTTCAGCTTTTATGACGATGAATATATGGCTCTACTATTTACGGTTCCTAAAGTAAAAATTGGTGCTTGATTTCATATCGTAATAACGGCTGCAAACCTTATATGTGTATCACTAAGATGTGTCTTAAAGTAATTACAAAGTAAAACTTGTCAGAAAATATACACAAAAGAAAAAACACTTAACCTTAGGTTTCAATTCAAATGAAATCGTTAATTCATTTTAAGTTACGTATATTACATCCATCGATCGCCATTTTGTAGTCTTTCATAATTTCGTAATGAGGTTCCTCTGACAGAGAAGAAATGAGAAACAGCATGGGAGTAGTCAACTCGTCAGCAGGAGTTACTACCATTAATGTTGGCATACTATAATATGGCATTACAGAGGCACCCATAGACGCGAGGGTGATCGTCACTGTATATGTATGTGCTATATATCGTAGCCAAAGAGTAGACAGGTCCCTACCTTCAAGGGTGCTGAGGCGTTGAGAACATATATCCTCTCTGACGTACACACAAACTCCGGCCCGAGGCACAAAAGAATGTTCCAGCTTGTACCCCGGGTAGGAAAGATATGAGGTATCCGCCGGAGAGGATGTCTGCGTAAGAAAGAGCAAGGCTGGCTTTGCCGTCTCCAGATAGTAGTGGACGGCATCAAGATTAGAGTGGAGTAGTAAGGGGCTGTTGCTGATTTCATTTCTTTTCCTCTGAGACTATTTCGACATATTCGTATTTATAGTTTACGTAAAAAATTCAAAAATATAGTGAAGAACCTCCACGGAGGTCGTGGAATCTATGTAACATATTGTGTGTATAATGTATTTTCTAATATTAAACAACATTTTTGCCTCTAAATAGAGGATGTAAATAAATTTACTGGGGTGATATGATAAGAGCCTCGCTGAATACGCTTGCACCTGTGAAATCTAAGTACACTGACATAGAATTAATCCTTTTAATCAACATTTATGAGCTTTGTATAGCATAGACTTGTTAAGTGATCATTAATATCAATTTTCTTATTTCACAAAATTACAAAATTAATATCAATGACACATGTTTGCACCTAGCAGGGCTCGAACCCCTGACCGTCGGTTTCGAAGGCAAGTTCATTAACAACGAGACTCTCTGTTCGTCCCTTTCTTAATATTAATGCGTTAACTTATTAACTTACGCATTGTCAAGTGAGGTCACGTTTAACCGCAAAATGGAAACTAAGGCAAGCAAAACTAAAGAATCAAATTGTTTTCTAAAGTTTATCCAGGCAAAGTTTGAGCAACACTAGAAGTCACGACCTACTTGTAAATTTTGAACATTCTCATACCTAACACATATTAGATGGAAACATTGTAAATACCTAACAAGATTAGTAGCAAAGATAAAATAACATACGATTCTAGAATTTGAACGAAGATTGACTTTCAGTTATTCCTGCCAGTTTATAAGTATGAAAACGAAACGACGAGATTCGTAATGAGGATGGTATAAAAGATGATTTCATTATATCATAAGGGTATTTGGGCATTTCGAATGAATGACTGAAGTCTGAAAAATAAAAATAAAAATATTTAGAGTGCGGAAATTAAGAAAAATTTATAAAAAGAAGTCCAGGTAGGCCCAGACCAACTTTTGAAGACAATGTGAGCAAATAGAGCGAAGTTCTTAACTATTTACTGCTAAAATGCCGTAAGGTGAAACTGGTCACTGGAAATAAATTGGCGACCTCCTTTCCACGGCGGCGTTCACAACAGTTTTTTTGGTATCGCCAGCCTTGAGGTCTCGGATTCGATTCCCGCTCAGGTCAATGTAAAAAACATAAAAAACATTTTTTACATTTTCTAAGTTCTGGGTGATTTAGGTACCTTTTGGTGTTTCTCGTAACATAATACAAGTGCTTACGAGACGAAATTGACTATGTCAACAGGGCGTTAATGAAGATAACTAACTCTCCTCGATCTAAAAACTTAAATTAAAAAAGCCAACAAAACGCTATAAAATCCGTAAATAACCGAGTCTGGTTTTATGATCACCAATCCGCCTGCAAAATACCCTCAGAGCTGGCGATACCATGAAACCGGTGTGTGCGGTCACTCGTGCACAGAGAGCGTTTAATTCAGATGTAATACAAAGTAAATACAACAAATCATCACAAACTTAAAAACAATATTACATCAAAAACTTCTATGAGTAACTTTGAAAGTAATACACTGAGTTTAGAAAAGTATTAAGGAAAACATACGAAGTTCCGGTTGTAATAAGGCTCTACTATTTACGGTTCCTAGAGTAAAAATTGGTGCTTGATTTCATATCGTAATAACGGCTACAAACCTTATATGTGTATCACTAAGATGTGTCTTAAAGTAATTTTAAGAAATAATTGTCAGAAAATATACACAAAAGAAAAAAAACTTAACCTCAGGTTTCAATTCAAATCAAATCGTTTATTCATTTTAGGTTACGTATATTACATCCATCGATCGCCATTTTGTAGTCTTTCATAATTTCGTAATGAGGTTCCTCTGACAGAGAAGAAATGAGAAACAGCATGGGAGTAGTCAACTCGTCAGCAGGAGTTACTACCATTAATGTTGGCATACTATAATATGGCATTACAGAGGCACCCATAGACGCGAGGGTGATCGTCACTGTATATGTATGTGCTATATATCGTAGCCAAAGAGTAGACAGGTCCCTACCTTCAAGGGTGCTGAGGCGTTGAGAACATATATCCTCTCTGACGTACACACAAACTCCGGCCCGAGGCACAAAAGAATGTTCCAGCTTGTACCCCGGGTAGGATACGAGGTATCCGCCGGAGAGGATGTCTGCGTAAGAAAGAGCAAGGCTGGCTTTGCCGTCTCCAGATAGTAGTGGACGGCATCAAGATTAGAGTGGAGTAGTAAGGGGCATCAAGATTAGAGTGGTAAGGGGTGCTGAATGTTTTTTGCTTCGTTTGCCTCGAACAGTATTGGAACAGAGCGGAACTTTGCCCTCCGCCCCCGCCCCCCCTGGGGCAGACTTTTTTCTTCCGCTACAATGTTTACTATCAGGGGGGTGTGTGCCCCCCCCCCCCAAACTATAATTAAAAGTTACGAAAGCCGAGTGTTTGAATTATGGGATCCCAGAAGGTAGGCTCGTACCAATGAGTTTTTTCAAAACTATCTACGATTTATATCGATGGCTTGTACATTGAGTCGGCAGCAGGTTCACCCAAACGTTGTCCCAAAAAAGGTCTTCGGTAAAAGGTGAATTCAATGCAATTAATTGTCTGGACCTCTTTCTAACCCAGTATTGTGAATGGCATGAAAATAAGTTAAAATTTATTTAAGCACGTTGAGCGATTTTTGAATGGCTTAAAAGTAAATACGCCATTATATTATTATGAAGAGGTCATGTACATATAATATATGTGCATTCAATATCCAATCTTATAGATATTTCAAGTTCTATGCATGAGCCATTCAGTGATCGCTCAAACTTATTCCACTCACTGACATATCCACTTTGGCACATTCGATAAATATTTTAGAAGCGATGTGACGAATATTTACCAGTACGAAATATTTATATAAAATATTAAATACTCGCGATTGTGGTCTTGACGGAATTTCATTCTTAAATTACTTCAAATTTACCATAAAGACGAAACCGATCAGGTATTTAACTAAAAATAATTAAATCGTGGAAATAGTCAAAGTGTTTTTAAATAGTTTCACGTAAACACTTTTTTGTTTTATACACCTGATATTTCTCAGAGATGGCCATTTATATGAGATCTTCATTCAATTAGGCCTCTTACAACTACTATCCTAATACATAGTCAATGACGGGGTAGCCAGAGGTAACAGATCGCCACAATAGAGGCCAGAGGTAACTAACTAAATAATCAGAAACAACTAAGATTCCACAAACACCCATACCCAAGATAATGTAGAAAAAGTGTTTTTTGACAGCATGAAAACCGGTTTACTCCACTCCTCCACGGAGGTCATCAAACACATATAGATAGATTTTAATACTCAAGTATTTTAATAGGTAAGGCTTGAATATTGATAATGTAGCCCTTTCGATATTTATATTTAACGAAATTGGTTGACTATAAACTATATTTTGTGACAAGTGAGTGCAAGGTATCTGAAGCTGCAATCGCCAATCCCTTTGAGAAGCATGACGATTATGGCTAATTCTACGGGGAAGGCCGAAGTAAAATTGTAGACATTTATAGATCTTTATGTGTGTACGTATGAATGAAAATCTGAGGTTCAGTTTTGAAGTCTTTTTGGAATATGTCCTCCCAAGTATTAATTATTTTCTAATTACATTATTACACACCCTTGTAACTTGTTAAAACGTCAGGAATACTTTTGATCTTAAACATAAACTTGAGACTGATAATTTAATTACATTAGATGCTTACAAAGAATTCCGAATTAGAAAATACATGTTATGATCCAAAGAAAGTATACGTGACGTACTTTGATTCTAAGAATGATGCCTAAGATGTGGTAATATTATTCCAATTACTAGGCTATTCAAAAAGAAGGTAATGTTAGGCGGATGAAAATGTGTTTTCTAATTGAATAGGTATAGAGTTGCAATTAAATCTCTTTGGTTACACTACGTAAGTATCTGGCTGGTTTTAATAACACTAAATATATTATATTAGCTCAAATAGGTTTCCGTGAAAGGTGTATCGAAAAGACTTAATTGTCTAGATCTCTTTCTAGCTGAGTATTGGGGAAATGCTTAAAGATATATATAAAAAGATAAAAATAAAAATATTCTAAAAAATAAAAACGATTTCACCTATAGAGGATTCCGCTATGGTGATTATTGCAAGTGGGATAATATTTTGGGCGCAGGGCGTCATTTTATAGCAGTAATTTGTCTTGCCCAAAGCGTAGCACTCTGAGCTACCTACGGTTTGCCTGAGGAAATCTTAAAATTTTCTAATTATTTATACTTGAATACTCAAGTCTCTACTTCATACCAGTATTCTGCAAGATCGTGATCTAGCTGGCTTAGCATATAAGAATATTTAGAGAGTACACTAAGAAAGAGTGATATTAAAACCTTTTTATTCTTTCAAAGTAATACCGGATTTGATAACCAGGCTTAATGTATTTTAGTTAAATTAAGGGCTTTAGTTATAAATGTGTGTATTTAAGTGGGATAAGGTTGGGACGACAAAAGTTTTATACTGAAAATCGTGATTAGAATCTCCTAAAAAAGTCACGAGAGCCGAGTGGTTGCGTGGTCGGAATTTCGAGTCGAGAGACCCGAGTTCGATCCCCAGGTGGCGGGCTCGTACCAATGGGTTTTTCAAAAACTTATGTACGAATTACATCGTTGGCTTGGACATAAAGGCGGCGACGGGCTCACCACCTGTCACGTTGTCCCGAAAATATCTTCGGTGGAAGGTGGGTCGAAGGGACTTAATTGTCTAGACTAGACCTCTGTCTATCCCTGTATTGGGAATTGCGTGAAGATATTTATATTTATTATTTATTATTCTAAGTAATCCCTTTTAGATTTCGTTTGTATAGTAACGTTAATAAAATCTTTACATTGCAGAGAACATTGTTATTAGAGTATTATATGAGACATAGGATTTGATATTAAACTAAGTGTAACAGATGTACATCGAATTATAAATAAAACACTTGTAAATATTTAATAACAGTTCATATTTGAGCAGCGTAAGGTCGTATAGTTCTAACTGAATAATAATACGCTGGACAAACTTTGTCGCAACTTCGTGGTACCCTACCACGAAGTTTGTACCGCGTATTTTAAAAATAATAAATCGAAATAATCATAACAATAACTTGTTTACACAAGTTTCTATCATTTTGTTATAATCATAGCAATAATCATAGCAAAAACTTGTGTAATTCTATCATTAGTTTATAAACATCAATCTCTGTATGATAACCATATTTATTTATAAATACTATTTTATACTTTATATTAATATAGCTCATAATATTTTACTATGTACGTAAAATATATAAATATAAGTAGTGGTACTCTAAGAAAATTGTTGTGTAGAACTTAAGTAAATAGCATTGTAATAAGAGGATTATACTACTATATTCGAACCACTACTTTTACAACACAAAAAAATAAACTAAGTAGGGTTACATTATTATCAACAAACGTTTCAGAATTAAAATGATCATTTCATTTTAACGCGTTAACGAAATTTATTTAAATTAAGGCAACATGACACTGTTTAATCCAACCAGAATGTATTGGGACAGAATGTAATGTCGTTGACCAGGAAATTGTTATTTAGATCCCTAATCCGATTTCAATGTTTGTTTAGAATGAGATTGTGTTATACCAGGGCTAATTGATAAATATATTTTACTAGTAAATCGGCGTATTTTTAAAATAAGTTATAAATAAATATATACATGAATAGGGTCATCATTACATACATTGTCTGATTCGAAAGTACTTACTTGGAATAGCTATGAAATAAATAATGATCCACAATACGCGTTTTATGGAACCGGAATTATTATTATAATTAATCTTTATTAGGCAATTTTATTGATTTTTAAAGCATATTTATTCTGAACTTTTATGTTATTAATTAAATTAAAGAGGTAAAAGTCAAAATTTCAACTGATTGAAATATGATATCCCGCCCGTGTCAGTAGAAATTTTAACTTTTTTTTTTTCTCTTTAATTTAATAACATTATAAATCTTTTTATCTTACCGCATTTCTCAACACTGGGGTAGTCAGAGGTCTAGACAATTATTTTGATCCACATTTCAACTGAGCTTTTTAAGACAAAGTGGCAGCCGGTGAGCCTGTTGGCGTCACATAAGTTTCGAGAAAACTCATTCGTACGAACCTTCCCATCGATCCAACTCGGACAAAACTGTAGCATATTAACATATTAGCATAAAATAGCTTCATTTTTTAGATATCATCAAGATTACGTTTAAATTTATCAAAATTAGACGATGAAGATCCTAATCAACTAAAAAAAGTTTTAATATGTAGGCTGAAGTCGCGACTCTTACTCGCATCACGTTTCTGTGTTTGTAATGCTGTTGTAGTTCAAAATAATATATAGATGACACAATCTGTATGAATCAGACTTCATGAATTAAGAACTTAGTAATCACAATTTAAGTCTTATTGTAATTTTATTTATTAGACAGATCAGACAGGATTTTTTATTAGAAAAAGGATCACCTAGCTGCAGGGTTGGGTGATTGAATTTCTAATTGTATTCCAACAGGGACACGAGTTCGATCCCCGTGAAAATGGGTTATACAAATGCATTTTTCGGAATTTATACACGATTCATATCATTGATTTAGACAAATAAATGGCAACAGCTTCGCACAGCACTTGTCGTAATCCCAAGAAAGCTCTGATTAATGTGTATCGAACAGGCTAAATGGTTTACAATTACGACCACCTCCGTATTGAAAATATGGTTTGAACTTGTATTTTGCATCTTTTTTCAAATTATGAAACTGCTTTATGAACCTTAATGTCCGAATTCTCGAATAAAATGTAAAATAAACTTTTGCTTCTCATTTTTCCCTGTTTTCCCCCGTAATGTTGTTTCATTAGCCTCATATACGATCTTACATATTATATAGTCATACACTATGCCTTTTTTCCAAAGGGTAAAGTAAAAGCCGATTTGAAGAAAAACCTTTAAAACGCCAGTAGCTATCGTTAGATAACGCTTTAACCATCTAGAATACCAGACCAAAATAATTTAGATGAGTGATTGGCAGTAGTGTCTAAGATTCTTGGTGTCTGGTACTGCGTACGATAATCCACTTTCCAAGTGTGACGATTATGGCAAATCCTCGTCACTACAAAGGCTGTATTGCAGTGGTATTTTACAGGACATTGAACAGGTATAAATCACACCGCTCAAGTATCTTTACGTAGACAAACACAGCAAACCTTCGTGCAGTTTATATCGTTGACTCTAAAGGACTTAATTGTCTGTTTCTGACCTGAAATAACGTGTCCTTTTGCAGTTTTAGTAAGGTAAAACTGAAATAGAATTTTAAACCTTAAAAAAAATGTTAAAACGATAATTCTAAGCAGCGGATACACTTATGAAGAGGACTTCCTGAGAATTCTATGAAGCTCGCTTTAAAAATAACCATCCTTTATATGAACTACGTTTTAGAATTTGTGAAAATAGCATTAAAATTTGTAAGAAAATTGTGTGAAAGAAGAAGAAAATTTACATTTGAATTATTTTGTCTATAAGTTACAAGCAGATATTCATAAAGTGTCATATCCTCCACATACCACATTATCAAAATTGTAAAATAATATAAGATGAAGAATGTAGTCAGTAGATATGATATGATATCATGTAGCCGAGTGGTTGCGTAATCGAAATTCGAGTCATTAGAAACGAGTTCGTTCCTCAGGTGGTATAAAAATAAAATATAAATATTTTCACGCAATTGTGTGTAGGCAGAGGTCTAGACAATTATTTTGATCCACATTTCTACTGAGCTTTTAAGACAAAGTGGCAGCCGGTGAGCCTGTTGGCGTCACATAAGTTTCGAGAAAACTCATTCGTACGAACCTTCCCATCGATCCAACTCGGACAAAACTGTAGCATATTAACATATTAGCATAAAATAGCTTCATTTTTTAGATATCATCAAGATTACGTTTAAATTTATCAAAATTAGACGATGAAGATCCTAATCAACTAAAAAAAGTTTTAATATGTAGGCTGAAGTCGCGACTCTTACTCGCATCACGTTTCTGTGTTTGTAATGCTGTTGTAGTTCAAAATATATAGATGACACAATCTGTATGAATCAGACTTCATGAATTAAGAACTTAGTAATCACAATTTAAGTCTTATTGTAATTTTATTTATTAGACAGATCAGACAGATTTTTATTAGAAAAGGATCACCTAGCTGCAGGGTTGGGTGATTGAATTTCTAATTGTATTCCACGGGACACGAGTTCGATCCCCGTGAAAATGGGTTATACAAATGCATTTTTCGGAATTTATACACGATTCATATCATTGATTTAGACAAATAAATGGCAACAGCTTCGCACAGCACTTGTCGTAATCCCAAGAAAGCTCTGATTAATGTGTATCGAACAGGCTAAATGGTTTACAATTACGACCACCTCCGTATTGAAAATATGGTTTGAACTTGTATTTTGCATCTTTTTTCAAATTATGAAACTGCTTTATGAACCTTAATGTCCGAATTCTCGAATAAAATGTAAAATAAACTTTTGCTTCTCATTTTTCCCTGTTTTCCCCCGTAATGTTGTTTCATTAGCCTCATATACGATCTTACATATTATATAGTCATACACTATGCCTTTTTTCCAAAGGGTAAAGTAAAAGCCGATTTGAAGAAAAACCTTTAAAACGCCAGTAGCTATCGTTAGATAACGCTTTAACCATCTAGAATACCAGACCAAAATAATTTAGATGAGTGATTGGCAGTAGTGTCTAAGATTCTTGGTGTCTGGTACTGCGATCGATAATCCACTTTCCAAGTGTGACGATTATGGCAAATCCTCGTCACTACAAAGGCTGTATTGCAGTGGTATTTTACAGGACATTGAACAGGTATAAATCACACCGCTCAAGTATCTTTACGTAGACAAACACAGCAAACCGTGGTCACGAGGGACTCTTCTCCCCATGACCACGGTGGCTGTAAAGCATCCGAAACGTCGGGAAATAAAAGGTTTTGCAAAAAAACTAATTAAAACCGCGATAAAATCCGAAAATCGTTTTATTTAAAATGTGTAGTATTCACGTTAATACAAGAAATCATTAGAGGTATGTAAGGTTCGTGACACTTGGCGATGATCTCTCTGGCTACCGCCAGGAACTATGCGTGAAGGTATTATTATTCGATCTACGTGGACGAGTGGAATCACCAATCAGTTTCAAGGTTTCGCCAGAGGTACACACAGAGGTACATACTCTAAGGTACTGAGTTCGATTCCCGGATGGGACAATGTAGAAACCACTTTTCTTGCATTTTCTCGGGTCTGGGTGTTTGTGGTCCTTTTGTTTCCGATTCAGTACCACAAGCATAATGTTTGTATATAGTTACTATAAATGTTAACAAGTCAATGTAATAGCCGAGTGGTTTGGAGATCATAATTACGAGTCAAGGGACCCAAGTTCGATCCCCAGGTGGCAGGCTCGTACCAATGAGTTTTCAAAACTTATGTACGAAATACATCGTTGGCTTGGACATAAAGACGGTGACAGGGTTTGATTGATTTGTGACGTTGTACATTGGTACAACGTCCTAGGTATCTTCATTGTTGAATGAAGTCTTCAGTGAAAGGTGGGTCGAGAGGACTTAATTTTTTAGTCTACCCCAGTATTGGCAACGCGAATACTGGGGTAAAAAAACGAAGTTTATTTTTCCAGTAAACAGCAGTTCGAGTAACGTTTATGTGATGAATATGGATGAATGTTTGTACGCAAATTATGGTTGGTTATGACCAAACTTAGAAACTTAGAAAATTAATTAAGTTTATAATTGTGCAGCGTTCAGTTAACTCTGTATTGAGAATTTAATTCAGAATCGTCATTTATAAACATTCTGGTGAACCTACCAGGTTTTCTTAGATTTAAATTCATTACCCTATTAGTGCGAGATAAATCTTCCACATCTTCAACCTCATTTGTGGACTTGAAACATTTTATACAATCTGCTTATACCGTGGAATTGAAAAAGTGCACAGCAAACAAATCGTATTACCTCATCTGCAATATAAAATGTAAGATTGTAAAAGTTAACTAATTTTCCTTATCTTTCTATTAGTCAATTACTCTTCATAACTTTGATGGAGAGCGCTTCGTATCATTCCAATTTAGAAAAATATTAGCTTCAGAGATAGTCTAGTAGAATATTTATGGTCTGTGACAATTTAACGTTAAGTTAAAAGTAAATGTATTTTTAATGATGAAATGAAGAGATTCATAGAATGCGACGTTTAAAAGATGATCTTATTACTAAAATGAATAAGGGGTTGTTGCGATTGTTTGCGCATGTTGTGAGAATGAGTGAAGACTTAATGGTGAAGAATATATATAGCGCGAAAGTTAATATTAAAAAGGTCAAGAGTGCTCGGACACCTAGACGTGCATAAAGAAAATAATGAATTTAAAAGAAGTGAAAGAGGTATGTAAGATAAAACGATTTTCAGATTTTATCGCGGTTATAATTAGTTTTTACAAACTATTATTATTTCCGACGTTTCGAATGCTTTACAGCAACCGTGGTCACGAGGGGACTCTTCCCCCAGTCTCCCCGTGACCACGGTTGCTGTAAAGCATCCGAAATGTCGAGAAATAAAAATAGTTTGTAAAAACTAATTAAAACCGCGATAAAATCCAAAAATCGTTTTATTTAAAATGTGTAGTATTCACGTTAATACAAGAAATCATTAGAGGTATGTAAGGTTCGTGACACTTGGCGATGATCTCTCTGGCTACCCCGCCAGGGACTATGCGTGAAGGTATTATTATTCGATCTACGTGGACGAGTGGAATCACCAGTTTCAAGGTTTCGCCAGAGGTACACACAGAGGTACATACTCTAAGGTACTGAGTTCGATTCCCGGATGGGACAATGTAGAAAAACCACTTTTCTTGCATTTTCTCGGGTCTGGGTGTTTGTGGTCCTTTTTGTTTCCGATTCAGTACCACAAGCATAATGTTTGTATATAGTTACTATAAATGTTGACAAGTCAATGTAATAGCCGAGTGGTTTGGAGATCATAATTACGAGTCAAGGGACCCAAGTTCGATCCCCAGGTGGCAGGCTCGTACCAATTGGATTTTCAGTAACTTATGTACGAAATACATCGTTGGCTTGGACATAAAGACGGCGACGGGATCACCATCTGTCACGTTGTCCCGAAAATATCTTCGGTAGAAGGTGGGTCAAAGGAACTTAATTGTCTAGACTAGGCCTCTTTCTACCCCTGTATTGGGATTTGCGTGAAGATATTTATGTATTTTTTTTTATTTATTGTATATATATTTATTTATTCTTTCTTTTTTTCATTCCTAATATAGCATAGTCAAAGGGCTAGACATTTTTTTTTACTCATTTCAACTCAATTCACCAGATCTTAATTTGGGACATCATGAGATATGGAGAGCCTGTCACCGTCATAGAATATATTATTATTATTTATTTATTTATTTTAGAGGGTTTATTTTTAAAGTCACGATAGCCGAGTGGTTGGGTGATCGGGATTTCGAGTCAAGGGACCCGAGTTCGATACCCAGGTGTGCGTACCAATGAGTTTTTCAAAAACTTATGTACGAATTTCATCGTTGGCTTGGACATAAAGGCGGCGACGGGCTCACCACCCGTGAAGATATTTAATTATTTTATTTATTTAAAAACATACATAACAAAATTTATGAACAGAAAATTAATAATTTATACATAAATAAATAATTTAGTATAAAAAAAAACGTACCGTATGTAACGTATTGTAACGATGACTTGAACAAGAAGACGGCGACAGGACTTACCACCTGTGAAGTTGTTCTAAAATAAGCTTCGGTGAAAAGTGGATCGAAGGGACACAATTTTCTAGACTTCTGGCTACCGTATTATTAGAAAATGCGTAATGATAATAAAATAAATAAAATTCAATTATCACAATTTGTGGATCGATAGCCGAGTGGTTGGGTGATCGGAATTTCGAGTCAATAGACCCTAGTTTGATCCCCAGTTGGTAGGCTCGTACCAATGGGTTTTCAAAACTTATGTACGAAATACATCGTTGGCTTGGACATAAAGACGGCGACGGGATCACCATCTGTCACGTTGTCCCGAAAATATCTTCGGTAGAAGGTGGGTCAAAGGAACTTAATTGTCTAGACTAGGCCTCTTTCTACCCCTGTATTGGGATTTGCGTGAAGATATTTATGTATTTTTTTTTATTTATTGTATATATATTTATTTATTCTTTCTTTTTTTCATTCCTAATATAGCATAGTCAAAGGGCTAGACATTTTTTTTTACTCATTTCAACTCAATTCACCAGATCTTAATTTGGGACATCATGAGATATGGAGAGCCTGTCACCGTCATAGAATATATTATTATTATTTATTTATTTATTTTAGAGGGTTTATTTTAAAGTCACGATAGCCGAGTGGTTTGGAGATCAGAATTACGAGTCAAGGGACCCAAGTTCGATCCCCAGGTGGCAGTACCAATGAGTTTTTCAAAACTTATGTACGAAATACATCGTTGGCTTGACATAAAGACGGCGACGGGCTCACCACCCGTGAAGATATTTAATTATTTTATTTATTTAAAAACATACATAACAAAATTTATGAACAGAAAATTAATAATTTATACATAAATAAATAATTTAGTATAAAAAAACGTACCGTATGTAACGTATTGTAACGATGACTTGAACAAGAAGACGGCGACAGGACTTACCACCTGTGAAGTTGTTCTAAAATAAGCTTCGGTGAAAAGTGGATCGAAGGGACACAATTTTCTAGACTTCTGGCTACCGTATTATTAGAAAATGCGTAATGATAATAAAATAAATAAAATTCAATTATCACAATTTGTGGATCGATAGCCGAGTGGTTTGAGATCATAATTACGAGTCAAGGGACCCAAGTTCGATCCCCAGGTGGCAGGCTCGTACCAATGGGTTTTTCAAAAACTTATGTACGAATATCGGCTTAGACATAAAGACGGCGACGAACTCACCACCTGTCACGTTGTCCCGAAAATATCTTCGGTAGAAGGTGGGTCAAAGGAACTTAATTGTCTAGACTAGGCCTCTTTTCACCCCTGTATTGGGAAGTGCGTGAAGACAATTTGTGGATCAATTTGTGATGGGGCGCTATATTGGATCGGATTAAATGATGGAGGTAAAAGATAAAATTGGGTTTTAACAGGATGACTTGAATTCGATCATCTAACCTCTCGGCTATCGTGACTTTATCGAAGTTGTTTCATAAATTTCTTAACAGTGAATGGTGAATCTTCTACCCTAATAAGATTCACCACATTGGAACTAAGTTTTCAATATTTCCCACTTCGTTCAAGCGTAAGAAACTGGGTATTTACGTTATATAGTAAGGGATTCACTGACGCCATTTTATTCCTTTCTAAATTTATGTACGCGTCACGTCAATAAATACAAAAATAAGATGCATATCTCTTTACTTTCTGACATGTTGTCCCAGTAATAAGTACAGGTGGAATGCCGATCGAATTACGACACGAACGATTAAAATGTACTCTGATTACCCCAATACTGTGAAATGCGTGAAGATTCCTAGTTACATTAGATACTGAGTTTTGTTTCTAATGACAATATTTCAGGTTCTGATATTAGAATCTCTGATAAGTTCTGATTGCAACATTGACGGATGGAAAACGTGACGTGCAGTGTAAACTAAATGCTGAATATTTCAGTTACGATTCCAATTATCTTCATCGCCACTCTTCCTTTCATTTATGTCTGCTAAGATAAATAATACTAGAACTCAAATGTAAATCCCGACTAAAGAAATTTATAAACAAAATAAATAAATATCTTCACGCAAATCCCAATACAGGGGTAGACAGAGGTCTAGTCTAGACAATTAAAACCCTTCGACCCACCTTCCATGGAAGATATTTTCGGGACAACGTTACAGGTGGTGAGCCCATCGCCGAAATTTAAAAGTTCATTATGATGGAATTAAATTCTTACGATACAAAAATGTAGTTACGATAGCCGAGTAGTATCTCGAATTGTAGTTCCGATCTCACCCAACCAGGGTGAGATCGGAATTCGAGTAATGAGACCCGAGTTTTATACTCAGGTGGTAGGCTCGTACCGATGGTTTTTTTCAAAAACTTATATCGTTGGCTTGGACAAAAATGAAATGACGGGCGCATGTCTTTGACCCAAACAATGTGTGGCGACATATATGTTTCCACATAAGAAGCTCTCTAATGGCAGATTCAGGGAACACATCGAAGCGCTACATCGCGCTATCGAAGTTCGTAAAATTACAAGCATATATACGATTACTGATAGCGCACACTACAGAAGGAGACGCCCTCCCCAGGTCACGATCACCCGACCTGGCGAGTAGCTACCCTTTTCCTAATCCACTTACCAAGTGTGGTAATTACGAAAAACAATCCCTTACTAGAGAAGCTCTTCAAATCAAGCACTAGGTCCTGCGTTCATATATCGCCTCAAAAGTCCGCTATATGTACGTATGTACTGTACCTAGTAATATCTACATGTGCTTGGTTAACAATTTAAACAATGGCACCAAGCTACACATCAACAGAATTAAAACACATCACTGTGTGATTACATTGGAAAGGGATTTAAATCAATCGATGTTTCCGAACGAGTTACTCGCTACTGCTGCACTACATTAAATAAATACATACATAGATAGGGACAGCATCACATATATAGCTCTGATCCCAAAATAAGTAACTACGTTAAGCACTTGTGTTATGGAATCAGAACCAATGGGGATATCATAAACACATAAACTCGGGAAAATGCAGAAATAGTGGTTTTCTATATTAAACCCTCCGGGAATTGAAACCCGGATCTCAATGCAACAAAGGAGGAGACAATAAGAAACGGTATTCACATGTGCACTCGTCCACGACAGACTTCGAATTGCATTATTGCAGTGCATTTTTTACAGCTGCAATTATAAGTTTCTAAATATATTTAAGGAGTAAGAAAACGTCCCCCCCCCCCTTTCTTCCCGTGGGTGTTAGCATCTCAAAAATAGGGTAGCTACGTCTTAGGAGCGAAGTGCGATTGTCAATCCACTTGCAAAGCGAGGTGATAATGAAAAACCCTTCCGTATGGGAGAGACTTACGTCGTGCCGTGGACTATTACAGCATATAAGTAAAGGTATATGTGTATATTTATCATCGAAAATATTAGTTTTTTTATCAAAAATATAGATAAATGCGTGTATGAAGAAAGGGATAAATTTGAAACAAGCGAAAGGTATGTGCAAGGATCGTGCTCTCGGCTTTCGTGACTCTGAACTCTTATCTTTAGTTTTGCAAGTTCCTCCTAATTTCACAAACATTTCAGAAACAATTTTCTTCAGTTTCATAAGTACGTTTTATTTAAAGACTCATTAGAGGTTACTCTTTAAAAGCATTCGCTATAACGTCGATCCATGAAAAGAGTATCACCTAGGGAGCCAGGTAAACGGTTACATTACAGCGGTCTCAAACGAAGTAAAGCAAGTTATTAGGGCGGAGAATATTTTAAACTATGTCGCTTCTTTTTTGATTCATTTCCCGATACGGAGAGCAGTCAGAGATCTAGACAGTTTTAGTCCATTAACCCACATTTAACTGAATCGTTTTTGGGATTACGTGACATGTGGTGAGCCTGTCACCTTAGATATTAAGTCTAGGCATACGATATAATACATGGTACATTAGTATTGGGAATAAGTGAGATAAAAAAAAATCGAATTTTTGGCAACACTATTCATACTTTTAAATTAGCTATCAAAAATAAATGTTATGAAAAAATATATTATAAATTTTAAAAATATTCTTATTTTTTATCTATTTTAGGGTAGAAAAAGGTCTAGCCAATTAAGTTCTTTCAACCCTTCTTATACCAAAGACATTTTTGGAACAACGTGACAAGTGGTCAGCCATCTTTATGTCCAAGCCAACGATACATATCGTACAATTTCGAAAAAACCCATTGGAACGAGCCTACCTCCTGAATATCTGACTCGAATTTCGATCACCCAACCACGCGCCTATAAGATATATTCAAGGGCCATTTCCTTAATCGCATCTTACGACACCCATGGGGTAAATAAAATATATATTAAACGCCCTTAACCACACGGCCATTTTAATTGAGTTAAATTGTGTTATGACAACATTCGTTTTAATTTGTACAATGCCGAATATCTTGTTCGAATCTTGATTATAACTTTAGCAGTAAGCTTTTACGACTGTTTTGTAACAACTGCTCTTTGTACCGTGGTTAAATTTGAGAACAGATAAAAGAAGAAAGTAATTTTTAGTTAGTAATTTTTACCATATTATTATTACCCTTATAATTTATACATTTATTTTAAAGTAGAAAGAAATGTTTATTATAGTTAGAGATTACTGAGATTGAATTTAAATTTTTCTGTTTTTTTTTAATTGTACCAAATAAATTTGTCCAGACATATTATATTATGAGCAATAATAATTTAATTAGTTAACTGATATTTATCTATATATATATATATATATATATATATATATATATATATATATATATATATATATATATATATATATATATATATATATATATATATATATATATATATATATATATATATATATATATATATATATATATATATCGTTGGTCGATCCTTGCACATACCTTTCGCTTATTTCAAATTTTTTTATATTTCAAATCTTCATACACGCATTTCTCTACATTTTTGATAAAAAAAAATTATATTTTCGATGATAAATATACACAAATCCCTTTAATTATCTCTCTCATACGAGAGAGTTTGTCATTATCACCTCGCTTGGCAAGCGGATTGACAATCGTACTTCACTCCTTAGACGCTACTACCCTATTTTTGAGATGCTAACACCCACGGTAAGAAAGGGGGTGATGTTTTCTTAATCCTTAAATATTTAATCCTTATTTATAGTAACTTATAATTGCAGCTTATAAATGCACTGCAACAATGCAATTCGAAGACTTCCGTGGACGAGTGCCGAACACGTGAATACCGTTTCTTGTCGTCTCCAGCATTGAGGTCAAGGTTTCAATTCCCGGAGGGTTTAATATAGAAAACCACTTTTTCTACATTTTCCCGAGTTGGCTTAGTTACTTACTTTAGGATCACAGCTATGTATGTGATGCTGTACTTATCTATGTATGTATTTATTTAATGTAGTGCAGCAGTAGCGAGTAACTCGTTTTCCCGAGTTGGCTTAGTTACTTACTTTAGGATCACAGCTATGTATGGGATGCTGTACCTATCTATGTATGTATTTATTTAATGTAGTGCAGCAGTAGCGGGTAACTCGTTTTCCCGAGTTGGCTTAGTTACTTACTTTAGGATCACAGCTATGTATGGGATGCTGTACCTATCTATGTATGTATTTATTTAATGTAGTGCAGCAGTAGCGGGGAATACGTTCGGAAACATCGATCGTTTTAAATCCGTTTCCAATGGAATCACACATCACTGGCTTTGTTGAAGTGGAGCGTGGAGCCATTGTTTAAATTGTTATTAAAGAACATATAGATAATACTAGGTACAATACATACGTACATATAGCAGACTTTTGTGGCGACTTATGAACTCAGGACCTAGTGCTTGATTTGAAGGGCTTCTCTAGTAAGAGATTGTTTTTCATAATCACCACACCTGGTTAGTGGATTAGGAAAAGGGTAGCTACCCGCCAGGTCGGGTGATCGTGACCTGGGGAGGGCGTCTCCTTCTGTAGTGTGCGCTATCGGTAATCGTATATATGCTTGTAATTTTATGTGATGTGTTTCATGAATCTGCCACTAGGGAGCTTCTTACGTGGAGACATAGATGTCGTCACACATTATTTGGGTCAACGACGTGCGCCCGTCATTACATTTATCTCTAAGCCAACGATATAAGTTTTTGAAAAAAAACCATCGATACGAGCCTACTATTCTGAGTAATGATTCTATTCGGTAATGAGACCCGAGTTTCATACTCAGGTGTATGAAACTCGGGTCTCATTACTCGAATTCTGATCTCACCATGGTTGGGTGAGATCGGAACAGTAATTCGAGATACTACTCGGCTATCGTAACTACATTTTTGTATAGTAAGAATTTAATGCCATCATAATGAACTTTTAAATTTCTTATTCTATATAATACCTCATAGTATTATTTATCTTAGCAGACATAAATAAAAGGAAGAGTGGCGATGAAGATAATTGAAATCGTGACTCTAATATTCAGCATTTAGTTTACACTGCACGTCACGTTTTCCATCCGTCAATGTTGCAATCAGAACTTCTCAGAGATTCTCTTAATATCAGAACCTGAAATATTGTCATTAGAAACATAACTCCGTATCTAATGTAACTAGGAATCTTCACGCATTTCACAGTATTGGGGTAATCAGAGTACATTTTAATCGTTCGTGTCGTTATTCGATCGGCATTCCACCTGTACTTATTACGGGAACAACATGCAAGAAAGTGAGAGATACGCATCTTATTTTTTGACGTGACGCGTACATAAATTTAGAAAGAAATAAAATGGCGTCAGTGAATCCCTTACTATATAACGTAAATACCCAGTTTCTTACGCTTGAACGAAGTGGGAAATATTGAAAACTTACTTCCAAAGTGGTGAATCTTATTAAGGCAGAAGATTCACCATTCACCGTTAAGAAATTTATGAAACAACTTCGATAAAGTCACGATAGCCAAGAGGTTAGATGATCGGAATTCGAGTCCTTCAGACATCCATCATCCTGTTAAAACCCAATTTTATCTTTTACCTCCATCATTTAATCCGATCCAATATAGCGCCAATCACAAATTGATCCACAAATTGTCTTCACGCACTTCCCAATACAGGGGTAGACTGAGGTCGAGTCTAGACAATTAAGTCCCTTCGACCCACCTTCCACAGAAGATATTTTCGGGACAACGTTACAGGTGGGAGCCCGTCGCCGTCATTATGTCCAAGCCAGCCATATAATTCGTACATAAGTTTTTGAAAAACACCATCGATACGAGCCTACCACCTGAGTATGAAACTCGGGTCTCATTACTCGAATTCTGATCTCACCATGGTTGGGTGAGATCGGAACTGTAATTCGAGATACTACTCGGCTATCGTAACTACATTTTTGTATAGTAAGAATTTAATGCCATCATAATGAACTTTTAAATTTCTTATTCTATATAATACCTCATAGTATTATTTATCTTAGCAGACATAAATAAAAGGAAGAGTGGCGATGAAGATAATTGAAATCGTGACTCTAATATTCAGCATTTAGTTTACACTGCACGTCACGTTTTCCATCCGTCAATGTTGCAATCAGAACTTCTCAGAGATTCTCTTAATATCAGAACCTGAAATATTGTCATTAGAAACAAAACTCAGTATCTAATGTAACTAGGAATCTTCACGCATTTCACAGTATTGGGGTAATCAGAGTACATTTTAATCGTTCGTGTCGTTATTCGATAGGCATTCCACCTGTACTTATTACGGGAACAACATGCAAGAAAGTGAGAGATACGCATCTTATTTTTTGTATTTATTGACGTGACGCGTACATAAATTTAGAAAGGAATAAAATGGCGTCAGTGAATCCCTTACTATATAACGTAAATACCCAGTTTCTTACGCTTGAACAAAGTGGGAAATATTGAAAACTTAGTTCCAAAGTGGTGAATCTTATTAGGGCAGAAGATTCACCATTCACCGTTAAGAAATTTATGAAACAACTTCGATAAAGTCACGATAGCCGAGAGGTTAGATGATCGGAATTCGAGTCCTTCAGACATCCATCATCCTGTTAAAACCCAATTTTATCTTTTACCTCCATCATTTAATCCGATCCAATATAGCGCCAATCACAAATTGATCCACAAATTGTCTTCACGCACTTCCCAATACAGGGGTAGACTGAGGTCGAGTCTAGACAATTAAGTCCCTTCGACCCACCTTCCACAGAAGATATTTTCGGGACAACGTTACAGGTGGGAGCCCGTCGCCGTCATTATGTCCAAGCCAGCCATATAATTCGTACATAAGTTTTTGAAAAACCCATTGATACGAGCCTGCCACCTGGGTATCGAACTCGGGTCTCTTGACTCGAAATTCCGATCACCCAACCACCGGCTATCGTGACTTTAATAATATACCCTGTAAAATAAAAAAAACACTGATCGCGTTTTATCTTACATATATTCTTCGTCATCTCATGACCTGTTAGGATCTAAGATACTGGCCTCTCCCGTACAGGAAGGTTTACAATAAACACACGTTCGTGACACGTTCGGATTGGCGATCGCAGTAGTACTAGATCCCTCGCACCTTAGAAGCTGCTTAAGCTTCTAAGGTGCGAAATGCTAGTTGCTAGTTGCTAAGCTGCAGTAAGAAATGAGGTGGCATATTCTTACTTCGTATACACAATATTTTAGACACTTATATACGACCTCTGTGTGACTATCAATAGTCACGTACATACCGGTATACTTGGTATCGCCAGCTTAAGGTAACGGGTTCGATTCCTGGGCGAGTCAATGTAATAACCTCCATTTTTACGTCGTCTTGGGTCTGAGTATTTGTGGTATCTTCGTTGTTTTCCATCCCATAATACGACAACTTCATCTGCTTACTTTAGGATTAAAGCAATGTATGTAATTTATCTTCGTGTGTATTTAAAATACAATATTATATACTTGATAAATTTTACTAATTTTATATACATAAAGTGTTATATAAAGTGTATATCCTTTAAGCGATCAGATAGTATGCGTCTAATAACTAAATAAATATAATATATAAAAAAAAAATATCTTCACGCAATTCCCAATACAGGGGTAGACAGAGACTTTGACCCACCTTCCACCGAAGATATTTTCGGGACAACGTGACAGGTGGTGAGCCCGTCGCCGCCTTTATGTCCAAGCCAACGATGGAATTCGTTCATAAGTTTTTGAAAACTCATTGGTACTGCCACCTGGGGATCGAACTCGGGTCTCTCGACTCGAAATTCCGACCACCCAACAACTCGGCTATCGTGACTTTTGCGTCTAATAACGACTGTGTTAATTACGTATTTAAATGTAATTCGAAGCTACTGTCAATGTTTTTCTTGTTTCTACGTCTGTCGGTATGTACTTATGACTTAGATAATTAAACACATAATTTAGTTTCAAAGTTTGCTTGTAAACTCGGTTTGGTATTGTTGCAATTAAATCCTGTCACGTTGTTAGAAATAAGCTTCGGTTTGAAGTGGATCTTTAGTATCCCATACTGTAATTGTATTTGTAATTACGCAAAAAGATAAAAAATATAACGGGGAGCAGCAAATACAGGTCGGTGACGAGGAGCAGCATCTAAGGTGTGAGGTGCCTAGCATTGCGATCGCCAATCGCGTGGAGATTATAGCAAACTCTCCCTTTACAGTTTAGGTCTTTGTTCAGAAGACGTCATTTTACAGGCCGTAATGTATGTATAAGTATATACTAGCTAGATTAACCCAAATATATTAAGTGTACACGCTTACAAGCATAAGATATGGATTTAAAAAAGATAATGGTTATTTGTTGGAGTGGAACTGGAATATTACATGTGTCGCTGGCATTTATATTAATATGATTAAAAATAATATTTAAAAAATTTATAAATCTTTAGATATAAATAGTCGGCTTACGTATGCTTACATTTTTAGAACCCTCCCTTCCCTTAGTAGTCTCTAACCAACGAAACACACGGGAAGATTGATTTGATATATTCTTCATATACATCGCAATCACACAGCATATTTAGTGAACGGACGAGACCACTGATAAGCAGGCCCAATTAAAATTTATGAAGTATATACAATTCGACAAAAAAAAATTAATCTCCTGGAGAAAAAAATATAAAAAAAAAACAACAAATAGTAACTTTCTTAGCTAATCCTGTGACTTTTAAAAATATTTTAATAACTCTATTTACTGAAATCCGAATTACTCAAAATGCTTATAAAATTTGAAGAATTTCCTCGGTTTCAATTTACCGCTCCTGACTTGGTGTTAATGGGAGCAACTTAAAAGTTAAACCTTACAAACAAGGATTTCCGACTTACATAGGACGGAGTTAACTTCTCTATTTTTGAAGTGGGTGGAAATTTATAAATAATAAATTAATAAATATCTTCACGCAATTCTCAATACAGGGGTAGACGGAGGTCTAGTCTAGACAATTAAGTCCATTTGACCCACCTTCCACCGATGATATTTTCAGGACAACGTGACAGGTGGTGAGCCTGTCGCCGTCTTTATGTCCAAGCCAACGATAAATTCGTACATAAGTCTTGTAAAAACTCATTGGTACAAGCCTACCAACTGGGGATCGAACTCGCATCTCATAACTCGAATTCCGACCTCCCAACCACTCGGCTATCGTAAAAATTTATCAATTACAAATAGATAAAAACTTATTCTATACCCATACCCCCGTAGCCGGGGTTGGGTGTTCGGATTTCGAATCAAGAGATCCGGGATCGATCTCCATGTGACTCATAACATTGATTTTGTTTTTAAACTTATGTACGATTTTATCGTTGGCTTGAATATTAAGGCGACGTCTGGCTCACCACCTGTTACGTTGTCTAAAAAATTGTATTCAGTGAAATTTGGGTCGAGAGGACTTAGTCGTCGGGACTTCAGTCTACCCCAATAATGGGAATAGTGTGAATATATTTATTATTTTATTTCTTTTGCACTCTATTCCAAGATTTTTATTCTTCCATTAACCTCGGCTCACGACTCGTGTAACCAATTGTAATCGACAGTATGGTGAACGACCCTGCTTCCGTACGATGCATTTCTGCCAAGGTTGGCATGATCATTAATTTCAACGTTTCATATCACTGACCTAGAATACGTGTCGCCAGACAGTCTCGTATCAATGCCGTGACGAGGAAAACTTGTTTGCATTCGTCTGAATCAACTGAAACAACAAGTCAATAAACGACTATTTTCCGTAGTCGCGACAGTATGCTGTATGAATAAAAAAAAGGAAACAAATTCGAAACTATAACACAACACAGAAGTGTGAATTTTATATTAAATAAATTTTGTCAGTTTGTCGGTATGTTTGTTCCGGTTAAACACTTAAACAGCTATCTGCCAGTAAGTGTCTCATTTAATTAAATGAGACACTTACTGGCAGATAGCTGATGTTATATGGAGTAACTCGAGCTTTCATTATTATTTATTAAATAATAAAGGTTCCGCGTTAAAGGTAAGTCTGCGGGCAAAAGGAAAAAAAAAAGAATTTTGCGAAAAAAAGGAGAACAAAATGATTTTATAGGAATTTGTGAAAATAAAGAAAAAATTGTTTCATTGTCTTGTCAATTGGGTAAGTGGAATACACTATCACCTTCCTTCCCTTGAATGTTTCTAGAGGCCACTAAAGGAAAAGCCTTAAAATACTATTGGCTTCGGACAGATGGCGGCATAAACAATACGAATTGTACAATACCCAAATTAAGCGGACCAGAGAACGATGGGCAGACGGATGTTTAAGGTCTAAGGTGGGTAGGTAGCCATATTTAAATTTAAGCAAAAACTATACAATCAATTTTTGATATTCATTTAATACAATGAACTCAATAAGAAAATTAAATTTTATTTTCCCGTTAACGATATCATGTAATACAAAAAAGAACAATTGCTTGTAAGAATACAAATGTTCGAAAAGTATTAAACCAACATACATTATTGTATCTATTTCTTGTGACTTCTGTTCTTTGACCCACATTCATAAATTAATGTGTTTTTGTATTTCGTGTTTTTTTTCTCGATACCTGCTGCTGATTTCATTTATTTTCCTCTGAGACTATTCCGACATATTCGTATTTTTAGTTAACGTAAAAATAAATTCAATAAAATAGTGAAGAACCTCCACGGAGGTCGTGGATTCTATGTAACATATTGTGTGTATAATGTATTTTCTAATATTAAACAACGCTTGTGCCTCTAAATAGAGGATGTAAATCAATTTACTAGGGTGATATATTAAAAGCATCGCTGAATACGCTTGCACCTGTGATATCTAAGAACACTGACATAGAATTTATCCTTTTAATCAACATTAATGAGCTTTGTATAGCAGAAAAGTCACGATAGCCGAGTGGTTGGGTGGTCGGAATTTCGAGTCAATAGACCCGAGTTCGATCCCCAGTTGGTAGGCTCGTACCAATGGATTTTTCCAAAACTTATGTACGAATATCGTTGGCTTGTATAAAGACGGCGACGGACTCACCACCTGTCACGTTGTCCCGAAAATATCTTCGGTGGAAGGTGGGTCGAAGGGACTTAATTGTCTAGACTCGACCTCTTTCTAACCCTGTATTGGGAATTGCGTGAAGTATAGCATAGACTTGTTAAGTGATCATTAATATCAATTTTCATGACACATGTTTGCACCTAGCCGGGCTCGAACCCCTAACCGTCAGTTTCGAAGGCAAGTTCATTAACAACCAGTCTCTCGGTTCGTCCCTTTCTAAATATTAATGCGTTAACTTATACGATGTTATCTAGTGAGATCCCGTTTAAGCGCAAAATGGAAACTAAAGCAAGCAAAACTAAAGAATCCTAAAAACACATTGTTTTCCAAAGTTTATCCAGGCAAAGCTTGAGCAACACTAGAAGCCACGACCTACTTGGAAATTTTGAACATTCTCATACCTATCACATATTAGATGGAAACATTGTAAATAACTAACAAGATTAGTAGCAATGGTAAAATAACATACGATTCTAGAATGTGAACGAAGATTGACTGTCAGTTATTCCTGCTAGTTTATAAGTACGAAAATGAAACAACGAGATTCGTAATGAGGATGGTATAAAATATGATTTCATTATATCATAGGGGTATTTGGGCATTTCGAATGAATAACTGAAGACTGAAAAAAAAATATTTAGAATGCGGAAGTTAAGAAAAAATTTATAAAAAGAGGTCCAGGTAGGCCCAGACCAACTTTCGAAGACATTGTGAGCAAATAGATCGAAGTTCTTAACTATTTACTGCTAAAATGACGTAAGGCGAAACCGGTCACTGGAAATAAATTTTCGACCTCCCTTCTACGGTGGCGTTCACACCAGTTTTTTTGGTATCGCCAGCCTTGAGGTCTCGGATTCGATTCCCGCTCGGGTCAAGGTAAAAAAAACTTTTTTACATTTTCTAAGTTCTGGGTAATTTAGGTACCTTTTGTGTTTCTGGTGCCATAATACAAGTGCTAACGAGACGAAATTGACTACGTCAACAGGGCGTTGATGAACTAAGAAAACTAACTCTCCTCGATCTAAAATCTTAAAGTAAATAAAGCCAATAAAACACTATAAAATCCGTAAATAATTGAGTTTGGTTTTATGATTACCAATCCGCCTGCAAAGTACCCACAGAGCTGGCAATACCATGAAACCGGTTTGTGCTGTCACTCGTCCACAGAGATCGTGTAATTCAAATGTAATACAAAGTAAATACAACAAATCATCACAAACTTAAAAACAATATTACATCGAAAACTTCTATGAGTAACTTTGAAAGTAATACACTAAGTTTAGAAAAGTATCAAGGAAAACATACAAGGTTCCGGTTTTAATAAGAAGTAAGATAAGTCGACGAAGTTTCATATTAAAAGTTCAGCTTTTATGACGATGAATATATGGCTCTACTATTTAGGGTTCCTTGAGTAAATATGGGTACTAGATTTCATATCGTAATAATGGCTACAAACCTTATATGTGTATCACTAAGATGTATCTTAAAGTAATTACAAAGTAAAACTTGTCAGAAAATATACACAAAAGAAAAAAATTTAACCTCAGGTTTCTATTCAAATCAAATCGTTTATTCGTTTTAAGTTACGTATATTACACCCATCGATCGCCATTTTGTAGTCTTTCATAATTTCGTAATGAGGTTCCTCTGACAGAGAAGAAATGAGAAACAGCATGGAAGTAGCCAACTCGTCAGCGGGAGTTAGTACCATTAATGTCTTTATTCACGGCCTTTTAAAGCCTACTGCTAAATATACTTCTCTATTGATTGAAAAATTCGCCTCAATTGCCATGCAAGGTACGCGAATTGGTGATAGCAGTACGCGAATTGGCGATAGATTACAAGCACTTTAGACGGTGCGATACGTCATGTTCATTTATACTGTAATTTATAAATTACATTTCACATTTACTGGGATTTTGTTTTAGAAACCATGAACGAATTATATACTCTGTGGAACTTTACCTAACTTGCATTATTTTGAGAAATAGACTAGGCACTCGGCAAACATGACACTTTTAAATTATTTTATTTGCATTTTGTATAGATGAAATAAAATATATTGTTGTAATGGTTCACAATCAATTTGCTTTGTTTAATACACATAAATCGAAACAAATTAATTTAAATTTAAAGGTAATGAAGAAAAATGACATCTCGTTTATTCTTTGGACATGTAATTTCCTTTTCATTTCCGCGACCAAGTTCATTATTTTTATTATAACATTGTGGTGTGAGTTTGCATATAATTGTATTATTTCAGTATATTACACTGCGTCGAAGACGTTGTTTTAAGCTTTATAACAAAATTTTAGCTCAAAAGGAGCGGACGACTCAAGATTCTTGAGACGACGGCGCAGCCGGAGTATTCGCTAGATTTGGTCACAGCATTAGACGCCGTCTATTGAATTTAAATGTTACCAAGTTCCCTTTAACGACATCTTCGGAAAAAACGGGAACGGTATATAATTATGCTGCGTTTGAACATATTCAAGTCTTGTATTACAGAAAAATTATGAAAAGGGTTGTTATAATATATGAGTAAATTAAGGATAGTAGCCACTGGGAATGAGTTGATCGCTCGTATTGGAACTATCTAAATATATTATGTTGATTTACCTTAGTTTAAAAAAATATGAAAATGATGATGATGAATCCGTTTGTAGACGTAGTTCCAGTCGCTGTTTTTCTCGGGTATATTAATAAAACCGAATGATTTAATATAATTTGATGTGTCGTAACCACAAAAGGTTATCTTGTAATCTTGACTATAAGATAATTTTATCTACTGTTAATAGAATTATTACTGTTTCTCGTATAAAGAGCTCACTTACATAGTGATAAATGTCTTTACGCAATTCCCAGTACAGGGGTAGACAGAGGTTTAGTCTAGACAATTAAGTCCCTTCACCAACGATATAATTCGTACTTCACTTTTTTTTGAAAAACCCATTGGTACATGCCTACCACCTGAGGATCGAACTTGGGTCTCTCGACTCGAAATTCTGACCACCCAACCACTTGGCTTTCGTGACTCTTACATACTTTATGTTCAGTTTAATTGCTTAGCCAGTGATACACGCCTTCCCCTCCCTATCAAGATCATCCCCTTCCTTTCTGTCGCAGGTGTAGGATTAATTATCATGGTAATATCTTTGCCTTAACTCAACTATTATACCATATGAATAAAACATTATATGGAATAAGCTATGGATTGCGGGATTAAAGTTGGGAAGAGAGCAGAAAGAAAAAGATTTTATTATGAATATACAGATCATTTGTCACATTAGTAACAAGTACGAGTACATTACATTTACAGATTGTCATTTATTTATCTACAATCGTTCCGTAATGAGGCTCATACAATACATACTAGCATCAATCTTAGCCCAAAATAAAAGACAGCTTTAGTCCAAGTGTCACAAATTGCATTAACCATCTGCGAATTAGTTAATTCTTACCTGAATTCGTATATTAAATAAGAAAAAAATGTCTTACACAATTAATTCCTTTCTACCAACCTAGTATCGAATGTAGTTTTGCGACAACATGACAGGTGGTGAGTCTGTCGCCACCTTTCACCTTCAGCGCTGATAATTTTTATTTCATTTTCTAAAAACTATTCCTTTTATTTTTTTTTCATCATGTTTACATTATTTTTTTTTTTTTTTTTTTCAATTGACACAACCAAATTGATATGTGTCACCTAAACTTTGTATAAGTCACTTATGTTTTAGCGGCAAACACTTGTGGAGGTAAACTAACGTTCTTATTATTATGTTGATATTATTGTTATTTAAGTTTATCCCCGTTGTCTGTAGACGTGGGTGATAGGTATTACAAAATAAAATAAAATAAAATAAAATAAAATAAAATAAAATAAAATAAAATAAAATAAAATAAAATAAAATAAAATAAAATAAAATAAAATAAAATAAAATAAAATAAAATAAAATAAAATAAAATAAAATAAAATAAAATAAAATAAAATAAAATAAAATAAAATAAAATAAAATAAAATAAAATAAAATAAAATAAAATAAAATAAAATAAAATAAAATAAAATAAAATAAAATAAAATAAAATAAAATAAAATAAAATAAAATAAAATAAAATAAAATAAAATAAAATAAAATAAAATAAAATAAAATAAAATAAAATAAAATAAAATAAAATAAAATAAAATAAAATAAATAAATAAATAAATATCTTCACGCAATTCCCAATACAGGGGTAGACAGAGGTCTAGTTTAGACAATTAAGTCCCTTTGACCCACCTTCCACCGAAGATATTTTCGGGACAACGTGACAGGTGGTGAGCCCATCACGGTCTTAGTGTTAAAGCCAGTTGAACAACATACCACGCAAATACTTATTATTTACGTAGTTAATTAGGTACAATCCTAGCCGGTTCTAACCCCTAACTGTCAGTTTCGAAGGCAAGTTCATTAACAACCAGTCTCTCGGTTCGTCCCTTTCTAAATATTAATGCGTTAACTTATTAACTTATACTTTATTATCTAGTGAGATCCCGTTTAAGCGCAAAATGGAAACTAAAGCAAGCAAAACTAAAGAATCCTAAAACACATTGTTTTCCAAAGTTTATCCAGGAAAAGTTTGAGCAACACTAGAAGCCACGACCGACTTGGAAACTTTGAACATGCTCATACATAAGGCATATTAGATGGAAACATTGAAAATGCCCAACAAGATAAGTAGCAAGGATGAAATAACGTACGATACTAGAATGTGAACGAAGATTGACTGTCAGTTATTCCTGCTAGTTTATAAGTACGAAAATGAAACAACGAGATTCGTAATGAGGATGGTATAAAATATGATTTCATTATATCATAGGGGTATTTGGGCATTTCGAATGAATAACTGAAGTCTGAAAAAAAAATATTTAGAATACGGAAGTTAAGAAAAATTTATAAAAAGAGGTCCAGGTAGGCCCAGACCAACTGAAGACATTGTGAGTAAATAGATCGAAGTTCTTAACTATTTACTGCTAAAATGACGTAAGGCGAAACCGGTCACTGGAAATAAATTTTGACCTCCTTCTACGGTGGCGTTCACACTAGTTTTTTTGGTATCGCCAGCCTTGAGGTCTCGGATTCGATTCCGTTTCGGGTCAATGTAAAAACTTTTTACATTTTCTAAGTTCTGGGTGATTTAGGTACCTTTTGTGTTTCTGGTGCCATAATACAAGTGCTAACGAGACGAAATTGACTACGTCAACAGGGCGTTGATGAACCAAGAAAAGTAACTCTCCTCGATCTAAAACTTAAAGTAAATAAAGCCAATAAAACACTATAAAATCCGTAAATAATTGAGTTTGGTTTTATGATTACCAATCCGCCTGCAAAGTACCCTCAGAGCTGGCAATACCATGAAACCGGTTTGTGCTGTCACTCGTCCACAGAGATCGTGTAATTCAAATGTAATACAAAGTAAATACAACAAATCATCACAAACTTAAAAACAATATTACATCGAAAACTTCTATGAGTAACTTTGAAAGTAATACACTAAGTTTAGAAAAGTATCAAGGAAAACATACAAGGTTCCGGTTTTAATAAGAAGTAAGATAAGTCGACGAAGTTTCATATTAAAAGTTCAGCTTTTATGACGATGAATATATGGCTCTACTATTTAGGGTTCCTTGAGTAAATATGGGTACTAGATTTCATATCGTAGTAATGGCTACAAACCTTATATGTGTATCACTAAGATGTGTCTTAAAGTAATTACAAAGTAAAACTTGTCAGAAAATATACACAAAAGAAAAAATTTAACCTCAGGTTTCTATTCAAATCAAATCGTTTATTCGTTTTAAGTTACGTATATTACACCCATTGATCGCCATTTTGTAGTCTATCATAATTTCGTAATGAGGTTCCTCTGACAGAGAAGAAATGAGAAACAGCATGGAAGTAGCCAACTCGTCAGCGGGAGTTAGTACCATTAATGTCTTTATTCACGGCCTTTAAAGCCTACTGCTAAATATACTTATTGATTGAAAAATTCGCCTCAATTGCCATGCAAGGTACGCGAATTGCGATAGCAGTACGCGAATTGGCGATAGATTACAAGCACTTTAGACGGTGCTATACATCATGTTCATTTATACTGTAATTTATAAATTACATTTCACATTTACTGGGATTTTGTTTTAGAAACCATGAACGAATTATATACTCTGTGGAACTTTACCTAACTAGCATTATTTTGAGAAATAGACTAGGCACTCGGCAAACATGACACTTTTAAATTATTTTATTTGCATTTTGTATAGATGAAATAAAATATATTGTTGTAATGGTTCACAATCAATTTGCTTTGTTTAATACACATATCGAAACAAATTAATTTAAATTTAAAGGTAATGAAGAAAAATGACATCTCGTTTATTCTTTGGACATGTAATTTCCTTTTCATTTCCGCGACCAAGTTCATTATTTTTATTATAACATTGTGGTGTGAGTTTGCATATAATTGTATTATTTCAGTATATTACACTGCGTCGAAGACGTTGTTTTAAGCTTTATAACAAAATTTTAGCTCAAAAGGAGCGGATGACTCAAGATTCTTG
Organism: Sericinus montela; assembly: GCA_029286605.1. Taxonomy (NCBI): domain Eukaryota; kingdom Metazoa; phylum Arthropoda; class Insecta; order Lepidoptera; family Papilionidae; genus Sericinus; species Sericinus montela. The sequence goes on along the minus strand of JAGSMR010000030.1, from coordinate 13,120,811 downwards.
AGACGACGGCGCAGCCGGAGTATTCGCTAGATTTGGTCACAGCATTAGACGCCGTCTATTGAATTTTCATGTTACCAAGTTCCCTTTAACGACATCTTCGGAAAACGGGAACGGTATATAATTATGCTGCGTTTGAACATATTCAAGTCTTGTATTACAGAAAATTATGAAAAGGGTTGTTATAATATATGAGTAAATTAAGGATAGTAGCCACTGGGAATGAGTTGATCGCTCGTATTGAATTATCTAAATATATTATGTTGATTTACCTTAGTTTAAAAAATACGAAAATGATGATGATGAATCCGTTTGTCGACGTAGTTCCAGTCGCTGTTTTTCTCGGGTATATTAATAAAACCGAATGATTTAATATAATTTGATGTGTCGTAACCACAAAAGGTTATCTTGTAATCTTGACTATAAGATAATTTTATCTACTGTTAATAGAATTATTACTGTTTCTCGTATAAAGAGCTCACTTACATAGTGATAAATGTCTTTACGCAATTCCCAGTACAGGGGTAGACAGAAGTTTTGTCTAGACAATTAAGTCCCTTCACCAACGATATAACTATAACACAAACGATATAACGATATAACACAAACGATATAACGATCGTACTTCACTTTTTTTTGAAAAACCCATTGGTACATGCCTACCACCTGAGGATCGAACTTGGGTCTCTCGACTCGAAATTCTGACCACCCAACCACTTGGCTTTCGTGACTCTTACATACTTTATGTTCAGTTTAATTGCTTAGCCAGTGATACACGCCTTCCCCTCCCTATCAAGATCATCCCCTTCCTTTCTGTCGCAGGTGTAGGATTAATTATCATGGTAATATCTTTGCCTTAACTCAACTATTATACCATATGAATAAAACATTATATGGAATAAGCTATGGATTGCGGGATTAAAGTTGGAAAGAGAGCAGAAAGAAAAAGATTTTATTATGAATATACAGATCATTTGTCACATTAGTAACAAGTACGAGTACATTACATTTACAGATTGTCATTTATTTATCTACAATCGTTTCGTAATGAGGCTCATACAATACATACTAGCATCAATCTTAGCCCAAAATAAAAGACAGCTTCAGTCCAAGTGTCACAAATTGCATTAACCATCTGCGAATTAGTTAATTCTTACCTGAATTCGTATATTAAATAAGAAAAAAATGTCTTACACAATTAATTCCTTTCTACCAACCTAGTATCGAATGTAGTTTTATGACAACATGACAGGTGGTGAGTCTGTCGCCACCTTTCACCTTCAGCGCTGATATTTTTTATTTCATTTTCTAAAACTATTCCTTTTTTTTTTTCATTATGTTTACATTATTTTTTTTCAATTGACACAACCAAATTGATATGTAAGTGTCACCTAAACTTTGTATAAGTCACTTATGTTTTAGCGGCAAACACTTGTGGAGGTAAACTAACGTTCTTATTATTATGTTGATATTATTGTTATTTAAGTTTATCGCCGCTGTAGACGTGGGTGATAGGTATTACAAAAATAAAATAAAATAAAATAAAATAAATACATTCACGCAATTTCTATACAGGGGTAGACAGAGGTCTAGTATAGACAATTATATATATATATATATATATATATATATATATATATATATATATATATATATATATATATATATATATATATATATATATATATATATATATATATATATATATATATATATATATATATATATATATAATTATATATGTCGAACGATTCGCTCGAAATTAAAATGTGAAATCCCAACCTGTAAGTACCCATATTCGGGCATTCATTTCTTACTTAAAACATCCTTAGCATATTTCTTTAATGTTTCCTCCTTACACAGATTTCTCGTCATATTGTTTATATCCATTAACCACGTTGTTAACAACACTTACTTTCTCAAATTTTTCAGGTGGTGAGCCCATCACGGTCTTAGTGTTAAAGCCAGTTGAACAACATACTCACGCAAATACTTATTATTTACGTAGTTAATTAGGTACAATCCTAGCCGGGTTCTAACCCCTAACTGTCAGTTTCGAAGGCAAGTTCATTAACAACTGGGCTATCGGTTCGTCCCTACGTAAATATTAATGCGTTAACTTATTAACTTATACTTTATTATCTAGTGAGATCACCTTTAACCACTAGCTCGAAACTAAAGTAAGCAAAAGCAAAGAATCCAAAGAACACATTGTTTTCCAAAGTTTATCCAGGAAAAGTTTGAGCAACACTAGAAGCCACGACCGACTTGGAAACTTTGAACATGCTCATACATAAGGCATATTAGATGGAAACATTGAAAATGCCCAACAAGATTAGTAGCAAGGATGAAATAACATACGATTCCAGAATATGAACGAAGATTAACTATCAGTTAATATCCTGCTAGTTTATAAGTACGAAAACGAAACGACAAGATTCGTAATATGGAAGACATAAAATATGAAAAACACGATAGCCGAGTGGTTGTGTGGTCGGAATTTTGGAGTTCGAACCTCAGGTGGCAGGCTGGTACGAATGGGTTTTTCAAAAACTTATGTACGAATTGTATCGTTGGCATGGACACAATGACGGCGACGGGCTGACCACCTGTCACGTTGTCCCGAAAATATCTTCGATGAAAGGTGGGTCAAAGGTACTTAATTGTCTAGACTAGACCTCTATCTACCCCTGTATTGGGAATTGTGTGAAGATATTTATTTATTTTTATTTATTATAATAAAATATGATTTCATCATATCATAAGAGTGTTTGGGCATGTCGAATGAATGACTGAAGTCTAAAAAATATAAATAAAGTTATATAGATCATGGAAGAACCAACTTTCGAACTTTCGAAGACAATGTGAGCAAATTTATGTAAATCTGGTATCGAAATTCAACAATCAATTTGCTTTGTTTAATAAATACAAATCGAGACAAATTAATTAAAATTCTTGAGTAATAAAGAAAAATGATGTCTCGTTTATTCTTTGGAAATGTAATTTCCTTTTTATTTCCTCGGCCAATTTCATTATTTTTTATCATAGAATTGTGGTGTGAGTTTCCATATAATTGTTTTATTTCAGTATATCACACTGCGTCGAAGATCCTAAGTGTTTTTAACTTTGTAACAATATTTTAGCCCAAAAAAGATTATCCCGTCACCTGTCACTTACTACTGCGAGTCGCCTCTTACAATGCCCACGAGAAGAAAGAGGTTGGTTAATTCTTACGCCTATACCATACAGCGCGTTAACACCTTTACGTAAACTAAGATTCTGATATTTGAAGGGATGAAGAGTGAAGTAAAAAATATTCATAAATGAGGAATATCTAAACAAATTTCTCTGTCAACCCCAGTATTGAGCTATTTCTAGAATTCACTCAAAAAAAATTACTTTAAAAAAAATTCTGATCGTGAAGTAAGCAGAAGTCTATGTAGTAAAGTCCTTCGATTCATATTACACAGCAACTTATTTAGGGCTACGTGACAGTTGGTGAGCCTATCGTCGTCTTAATGTCCAAGCTAATGGTACAATACATTTACATAGATATATTTTCAAATGGGTAAATGTACATACATATATATCTTCTATGCGGGACTCTAACCCGCACAAACAGAACTACCAACTAGGTTATCGGGTCGCCACTTTAATTATTTAATTTGGATTTTACTGTCTGGTGATTTTACTGCTGCGTGTGTATGTCAGGTGGCGGTCGGCTAAGTGTCCAAGCTGTTGACATGAATGATTATAGGATCAGATATTTAACACCTTAGAGTGCGTCCAAACAAATCCCCGTAACGTTTAAAAAAAAAATTTTAGAAAATGTGGATACCTACTGAGTTATTTCGCCGGTTTTTGTCCGTTAGAGGAACCTCATTAGGAAATGGTGGGAATAAAAAGAATACTATAAGTAAATGAATATCATCAGGCAATTCCCAATACAGGTGTAGACAGAGGTCTAATCTAGACAATTAAGAACTTTCGACCCACCTTCTACCGAAGACATTTTGGGACAACGTTACAGTGGAAGAGCCACGCATCAACTTTTGTTGTTGCATGAATGGGCCGGCTCGACCGGGGAAGGACCACTACCTCACAGAATACCGGCGTGAAGTAGAAGTCTAACAAACTTCTGTGTTTCGTCTGGTGAGTGCAGGTAACCGGAGCCCACACACCCGCCTCCCCCAATTATAGGGGGAAGCACTCTAAGGGAGGCAACTCATCTGCCATGCCTCTGGTATTGCGGGTGTTCATGGGCGGCGGTAATTACTTACCATCACGTGAGCCATCTGCTCGTTTGCCTCACTTTTTCTATAAAAAAGGTGGTGAGCCGGTCGCCGTCTTTATTTTCAAGCCAACAATATGAATCGTACATAGGTTTTGAAAAAAACCCATTGGTATGAGCCTGCCACTTGGGGATCGAACTCGGGTCTTCGGGTCGAAGTTAGGAAAAGAGCAAAAATTAATAGATTTTAATATGAAAATACAAATCAAATGAGATCACTTATTCATCGTTATAAGTAACATACATTACATTTATGAATGAAGGCAATACCTTCACCATACGTTCAGCGCGAATCTGAATAACAGAACGTGTTTGAGGCAGGTCGAAACTCTCTTTCTAAGACCTTTTTGTTAGCAGTTCGATAGCTTAGCTCTAAGACGGGAGGGTTAAAAGTACTCGGATAACAATACGTGCGTGCAAGACGAACAAAATGAATTTGATAACAACGAAAGGAGTATCTACAAAATTGGCGATCTTTTCTTTCTGGATCTTTTCTTCTTCTTCTTCCTGCCCTTATCCCATGCTATGTGGGGTCGGCACAACATGTCTTCTTCTTCCACTCTCCTCTATTTCCCGTCATGTCAATACTCACTCCTTTCTTTCTCATGTCTTCTTTCACACAATCCATCCATCGTTTTTGGTCTCCCATAGCTCTTCGTCCATCCACACTCATCTCTAACATTCTTTTGCCTATATTACATTCTTCCCTCCTCATTACATGCCCGAACCATGCTAACCTACCACTCTTCATTTTCTCTGTCACTGGTGCTACTTCCAAACTTCCCCTTATATACTCATTCTTTATGCGATCTTTTCTAGTCACTCCACACATCCATCTCAACATTCTCATCTCTGCAGCATGCACTCTTCTTTCATCCGTCACTTTCGTTGCCCAGCACTCTGATCCGTACAATACGACAGGTCTCACGATCGTTCTGTAAACTTTGCCCTTAAGTTTAAGAGGCATGCGTGGATCGCAAGTTACTCCCGAGACCTGTCGCCGTTTCATCCATCCATTTCTGGATCTTTTCTATGACAACAATATCTGTATATTAGATAAATATCTATATTCTGTATAATATTCTGTACATTATATAATGGATAATTATCATTTCTCAACTTCCAATTAGGACTCTGATTCAAAACAATCAGCAGATGTAATCTTCTCCGAAAAAAAACTTAATTCACAGCAATTTATAATAAATCTATTCGTTGATCAAAAATTAATTAATTTTAACCACGAATTCGTTTAAGATTGTCATTACAAAAGCAGCTTTGAAGTTCTCGTCACATTCGGCGGCTTTTATTAAAGTTTGATTTCGAATCAAAACTTATTTGTCGAAAGACAAAGTAAAAATTAAAACAGGCGATAATTATATGCAAACAATAGATCCACGATAAGTAAGATGAGCGCTACAGATGTTAAATAGACATTAGCATTATCATTTCTTTTATTGATATTAAAAGTTACGGACTCCAGGTGGTAGGCTCGTACCAATGAGTTTTTTCAAAACTATCTACGATTTCTATCATTGGCTTGGACATTAAAACAACAGCAGGCTCACCCAAACGTTGTCCCAAAAAATATCTTCGGTAAAAGGTTAAAATAGGTTCGGTAAAAGGTTCGATAAAAGAAATTAATTGTCTGGACCTCTGTCTAACCCAGTATTGTGAATGCCGTGAAAATAAGTTAAAATTTATTTAAGCACGTTGGACGATTTTTGAATGGCTTAAAATAAATGCGCCATTATATCATTATGAAGAGGTCGTCATGTATATAAAAATATTTGATGCATTCAATATCCAATCTCGTAAACTGAAATTTAAGTTCTATGCATGAGCCATTCAGTGATCGCTCGAGCTTATTCCACTCACTGACATAACCAGTACGAAATATTTATGTAAACTATTGAATACTCCCGATTGTGATCTTGACGGAATTTCATCGTTAAATTAATTCAAATTTATTATATAAACGAAACCGGTCAGGCATTTCAGGAAAATTAATTAAATCGTGGAAATAGTGAAAGTGTATTTAAATTGATTTTCGTAAATACTTTTATGTTTTATACACATGATATTTCACAGAGATGCCCATTTATATGAGAGCTTCATACAATTAAGCCTCTTCCAACTAATATCTCAACGCATAGTCAATAACGGGGTAGCCAGAAGTAACAGATCGCCACAAGAGAGGCCAGAAAAAAAACACCCATACCCAAGATAATGTAGAAAAAGTGGTTTTTCTACAAAGATCCGTCCGGAAATAGAACTTATGACAACCGGTTAGATTTCAATACTCAAGTTTTTTAATAGGTAAAGCTGGAATATTGATAATGTAGCCCTTTCGATATTTGTATTAAACGAAATTGGTAGAAAACTACATTTGGAATTAAAAAATCTCTTAAATTAAAATTTTATCCTGTGTGTTTTACACAAATATTACACTGTATGCGTGAATATTAACATGTTTATTTTATTTTTCATTGATTAATTGACATTTCTAATCGACTTCAAACAAAAAGAAAGTTCCTAATATTATATTTGGCATGTAATATTATTGAAAATGCAATATATTCACGTATAATACAGCTTCCGAACAAATACACCATATGTTACAAGTATATGTATGTGTAATTGTAAATGTCCACGCTTTCTCTGATACTATTAAACGTACTAATCATTTTTTTTTTGTTAATATTTACTACAACTAATAAAAATACCATTGCCTACTGACAGACGGCTGGATAAACAATATAAATAATACGATACCATAATTTAGCTGACCTGTGACCGATTGGCGGATGGAAATTTAAGGTGTGAGGAGTTTAGTAATGCTTTCGCCAAACCGCTTACTAAGCGTGGCGATCTTGGCATATCCTCTTTACAGAAGAAGGCTTGTCCTGTAGTGGCCTTGATAGTCTTTTGCTTTAACGTAGTTGGATAGGTCACCTTCACATCAACCGTACAATCTAATTTTGATATTCCTTAAATAAAAATTAAATTTTATTTTCTCGCTAGCAACGGCATGTAATGTACAAAAAAGAAAATGCTTGTTAAAATACAAATGTTCAAACAAGTATTACAACAACAGACATGATTGTATCTATTTCTTCTGTACTCCCGGGAGAACATTATCCTACTTCGGTTTTTACATCCACATTCATAAATAACTGTGTTTTCTTTTCGTTTTTTTTTTTACACACGTCACTCACGTATTTATCATTTACGTAACCAAAAATGTATATTATGTACCGATAGTCAAGTCACGATAACCTGATTGGGCGATCGGAATTCGAGTCAAGAGATCTGAGTTCGTTGACTTGACTTAAAAACGACGACAATTTTACCACCAATTAGGTTGTCCAAAAATAGGTCCAATAAAATTTGGATAAAAAAGGACTATTTTCTCTAGAACTCTGGCTACTCCTGTAATGACATATGTTTGAAAATAAAGAAAATCTCTCTTTTCCGATGGTTTTTGTAGAAGATGACTGAGGCAAATACCATGACAATGTAATCGCCAAATGACAGACGGCGTGACTGATATTTTGAAGAGCCATAAAATCAGCCGATAGGTGAAAAGCGAAAACATCTAAAGCACAAGGGGTCTTGCACTCCGGTCACCAATACTCTAGTCAAGCTTGCCTTGCTGGTGAAGTCTGTAACCTGCAGAGGACAATACAGGCCATTATGTATGTATCGATGTGTTTTTAAAGTAAATTATTACTAACATAGATATGGACAACATCGCATGCATTGCTCCGATCCCTAAGTAAGTAGCTACACTTGTGTCATAGAATCAGAAGGAATCGATGGAAACAAACACGAAGACTCGAGACAATATAGGAAAAGTGTTTTTTCCAGAATGGCCCAAACGGTTATCGATCGGGATCTCAGAACTGGCGACTTCAAAACGAGCTGAGGTCGTCATACTGTGTGCCATAAGGTTAGGGGACACAATCCATAGAAAAGGCTTCACCGATTCTTACGAAATTTGTTTTTCATATTCGGTAGGTCCACGAATCGGTCGAAATCTAATTTTTCAATGCCTAAATGATAAGGGTGACCAACTCTTAAAAAATTATTCCAACAAAATTTTTTATTATATGTTTTTAATTATATGGCATTAAAAATACATCATAATCAAATCATATAGCCCTACATTTTTACCCTTCATCCATATTAACCTTTTCTGTAGATAGAATGTGTTAACAACGCTTTATTTAACAACGCTTGTGCCTCTAAATAGAGGATGTAAATCAATTTACTGGGGTGATAAGTTAAAAGCCTCGCTGAATACGCTTGCACCTGTGAAATCTAAGTACACTGACGTAGAATTTATCTTGTTACTCAACATTTATGAGCTTTGTGTAGCATAGACTTGTTAAGTGCTCGTTAACAAGCGTATACGTGGAAAATAAAGTATCTACGATTTTATCTTTTAGCATTTGAATGTTAATATATTTTTCCCCGAAAAATTTAAAGTACATTATCCATCTATCTGCTAGCTGTTGACATTTGGAAAGCTTTTTTAAACGTCGCCTTTTACGATACTTACGAGAAGAAAGGGGTAGCATATTCCTAATACCATACTACAACAGATAAATGATGTACATGATATTATACGCCTATTTTCTAGAAGATTTTTACTGATTTTTAACAGACTTCAAAAAAAGGCGCAGGTTTTCAAATTAAACAAAATCATAATTAAGCCACCAAAGTGATAACGTATTCACTACGTACTCGTACTACTTTATAAATTTATTAAGTGTTCATCCGTTAAATAGTACCGATTTTGTATCACATGTTTTGGTTGCCTGTGATCATAGTGAGATTTATCAGCGAATTTAATCTGAACATAAATTTAAAGATTATGAATAATTGTTAACTTTGTTGACGATCCTTCAAGTAAAAATAAATAAAAAAAAACGAACCAAAAACACTACAAAACGGTGGTAGAACAAAAAATGACGATCGATGGATGTAATCTATGTTACTTAAAATTAATAAACGATTTGATTTGAATTAAAACCTGAGGTTAAGTTTTTTTTCTGACAAGTTTTACTTTGTAATTACTTTAAGACACATGTTTGTGATATACTTATAAGGTTTGTAGCCGTTTCACGAGGTGAAAACTAAGTTATTCTTATTTAAGGAATTCATCGTTATAAAAGCTGAAGTTTTATTATGAAACTTCGTCGACTTATCTTACTTCTTACAACCAGAACCTTGTATGTTTTCCTTGATACTTTTCAGAACTTAGTCTATTACTTTCAAAGTTACTAATAAAAGTCGTCGATGTAATAAAAGTCTTCAATGAATATACTTCTCCATTTAATGAAGGATTCGTATTAATCGCCACGCAAGGTCCGCGAATTGGCGATAGCAGTACATGATTACATGCACTTTAGACTGTGCTATACGCCATCCTCATTTATACTGTAATTTAACCCTTTTTTATAAAGCCTTTCTTCATTAAATACATTTCAGATTTACTGGAATTTTGTTTTGGAAACCATGAACAAATTATCTACTCTATGGAACTAACTGGCATTATTTCGAGAAATAGAGGATACTGCTATAGACCCATATGTATGTCCAAGTTAACAATATGAACCGTACATAAATTAAAAAAAAAAATAAAACTCAATGGTATGAGATTGATATATTGACTCGTATTCCGATCACCCAACCACTCGACTATCATGACTCTTTTAAATTATGTTATTTGCATTTTGTATAGATAAAATAAAATATGTTGCTGTAAAGATTCACAATCAATTTGCTTTGTTTAATAAATACAAATCGAAACCAATTAATTATAACTTAAGGGTAATGAAGAAAAATGACATCTCGTTTATTCTTTGACGTGTAATTTCCTTTTCATTTCCGCGACCAAGTTCATTATTTTTATTATAGCATTGTGGTGTGAGTTTGCATATAATTGTATTATTTCAGTATATTACACTGTGTCGAAGACATTGTTTTAAGCATTATAACAAGCATTAGCATTCGCTAGATTTGGTCACAACTTCATTAACCATCTGCGAATTAATTAATTTTAACCACGAATTCGTTTAAGATGGTCATTACAAAAGCAGCTTTGAAGTTCTCGTCACAGTCGGCGGCTTTAATTAAAGTTTGATTTCAAATTAAAACTTATTTGTCGAAGGACAAAGTAAAAATTAAAACAGACGATAATTGTACGCAAACAATAGGTCCACGATAAGTAAGACGAACGCTGCAAATATTAAATTATTAGTAGTATCATTTCTTTTATTTAAATTAAAAGTCACGATGGTCGAGTGGTTGGGTGACCGAAATTCGAGTCAAGAGACCTGAGTTCGATATCCAGGTGGCAGGCTCGTACCAAAGGATTTTTAAAACTTATGTACGGTTTATATTGTATAACACAAAGAGAGGTTCACCACCTGCCACGTTGTGCCAAAAATGTCTTGGATGAAAGATGGGTCGAAAAGTGTTAATTCTTTTTATAGGAAAGGGAGGTAAACGAGCAGGTGGCACACGTGATAGTAAGTGATTACCGCCGCCGATGAACATCTGCAATACCGGAGGAATAGCGGATGCGTTGCCGGCCTTGAGAAAGGTATAGGCTCTTTTTCTTGAAGGTCTCTAAGTCGTATTGGTCCGAAAAACTGCTTACGGCAACGCATTCCACAAAGTGCAAGTGCGTGGTAGAAAATTCGTCGAAAAACGCACTGTGGTGGAATGCCAAGCATCAAGGTGGTATTGATGAAATTTTGATTATGCCGTAAAGTACGATGGTGAAATTCAGCGGCTGGAATTAATCCGAACAATTCCTCAGGCACTCCCGTAGTAGATCTTATAGAAAATGCAAAGAGATGCAACATCTCTTCGCAAAGCCAGGGATCTAGCCGATCGGATAGAGTATGGTCGTCGAATATTCGAGCCGATCTTCTTTGGATACTATATAATTATAAAATATAATAATATATGTAATATATATATATATATATATATATATATATATATATATATATATATATATATATATATATATATATATATATATAATAGATATATATAGATAATATATTGAAAACCCCATTGATACGAGCCTAGGGACCGAACTCGGGTCCCTTGACTCGAAATTCCGACCACCCAACTACTCGGCTATCGTGACGGCAACAATATAAATTATCATTAATCAATTTTTCATTAGGAATCTCATTCAAAACGATTGTTTTGAATGAGATTCCTAATGGAAAATTGATGTAATCTTATCCGAAAAAAAACTTTATTCGCAGCGATTTAAAGCAAATCTATTCTTGTTGATCACAAATTAATTAATTTTAACCACGAATTCGTTTAAGATGGTCATTACAAAAGCAGCTTTGAAGTTCTCGTCACAGTCGGCGGCTTTAATTAAAGTTTGATTTCAAATTAAAACTTATTTGTCGAAGGACAAAGTAAAAATTAAAACAGACGATAATTGTACGCAAACAATAGGTCCACGATAAGTAAGACGAACGCTGCAAATATTAAATTATTAGTAGTATCATTTCTTTTATTTAAATTAAAAGTCACGATGGTCGAGTGGTTGGGTGACCGAAATTCGAGTCAAGAGACCTGAGTTCGATATCCAGGTGGCAGGCTCGTACCAAAGGATTTTTAAAACTTATGTACGGTTTATATTGTATAACACAAAGAGAGGTTCACCACCTGCCACGTTGTGCCAAAAATGTCTTGGATGAAAGATGGGTCGAAAAGTGTTAATTCTTTTTTATAGGAAAGGGAGGTAAACGAGCAGGTGGCACACGTGATAGTAAGTGATTACCGCCGCCGATGAACATCTGCAATACCGGAGGAATAGCGGATGCGTTGCCGGCCTTTGCGAAAGGTATAGGCTCTTTTCTTGAAGGTCTCTAAGTCGTATTGGTCCGGAAAAACCGCTTACGGCAACGCATTCCACAAAGTGCAAGTGCGTGGTAGAAAATTCGGCGAAAAATGCACTGTGGTGGAATGCCAAGCATCAAGGTGGTATTGATGAAATTTTTGGTTATGCCGTAAAGTACGATGGTGAAATTCAGCGGCTGGAATTAATCCGAACAATTCCTCGGAGCACTCCCCGTAGTAGATCTTATAGAAAATGCAAAGAGATGCAACATCTCTTCGCAAAGCCAGGGGATCTAGCCGATCGGATAGAGTATGGTCATCGAATATTCGAGCCGATCTTCTTTGGATACTATATAATTATAAAATATAATAATATATGTAATATATATATATATATATATATATATATATATATATATATATATATATATATATATATATATATATATATATATATATATATATATATATATATATATATATACATATATATATATATATATATATATATATATATATATATATATATATATATATATATATATATATATATATATATATATATATATATATATATATATATATATATATATAATAGATATATATAATTGTCTGAACCTCTGTCTAACCCAGTATTGTGAATGGCGAGAAGATAAGTTAAAACTTATTTAGGCACATAAGGCGATTTTATAATGGCTAAAAATTAAATGCGTCATTATATTATTATAGGCGGAGGTCGTTAACAAGATAAAAAATTTGGTGTATTCAATATCCAATTTCGTAAACTAAAATTTCAAGTTCTATGCATGAGCCATTCAGTGATCGCACAAACTTATTCCACTCTAAATATTTTAGAAGCGATGCGACGAATATTTACCAGTATTTATTATATATTTAAGTAAAGTATTGAATACTCACGATTGTGGACTTGACGGAATTTCGTCCTTTAATTAATTCAAATTTGCCTTAAAGACGAAACCGGTCAGGCATTTAAAAAAAATGAATTAAGTCTTAAAAATAGTGTAAGTATATTTAAAGTGATTTTCGTAAACAATTCTATGTTTTATACTCATGATATACAGAACAGATCGCCAATCCGTCTCCATCTCTATGTCCAAGCCAATGATTTAAATCAATAAGATACTTTCCACTATTTTTTCAATTCTATATGATAATCTCCCGATTACTTAAAAAGTAAAGTTCAGTATTTGCGCGACACTCATAAACGACGACCTCAATCCTCAGAGTCTTAGGTACTTTTATTCCACTTCACCGCTCTGGTTTCTCCTTTTCATCATTTGTTGTTTAAGCCGCGCGTCTTTGGAATGAGCTACCTGAAAAGTTGGGACAACCTTGCTGCAAGATCACATTCAAGAAGAATATTCTGGCTCATTTCCTAAAGTTGCTACGTTGAAAATTGGCATCAACATTTCCTCTGAGGATCGAACTCGGGCTTAATATGAATTCCTATCACACCTCTCAGCTGTTAAGATCACAAAGTGACAGTCACTTAAAACATTAAGGAGCGTTTCGATTACCCAAAAGTTTCGAAATTACTCCAATCATAGACAATAACTTACGTTTAAACGTTTTCAAACTTGGAACAGTAACAATATCACGAACTGATAATAACTTCAATTGATCGCGACCTATTCTATTTTACGACTAAAACTTGCTCATTAAATTATAGTTTTACAAGCTTTTCGCCTGTAGTGTATTTTGCTTATACATACATATAATAACCTGAGGAAGGAACTCGGTCGCTTGACCCGAATCCCAATCACCGAACCTCTCGGTTATCGCGACTTTTAGTGCATGTAACTTTATGTGCAATGACACTGCGAACGCCAATCCGTTTGCCAAGCGTGACGATTCTAGTTAATTCTACGTGGGAGGCCTAAGACAAATTGTAGAGATTTATAAATCTTTATGAGTGTACGTATGAATGAAAATCTGAGGTTAAGTTTTGAGGTCATTTTGGAATATGTTCTCCCAAGTATTAATTATTTTCTATTTACATTATTACACATCTCTGTAACTTGTTAAAGCGTCAAGAAAACTTTTAATCTTAAACATAAAATAGGGACTGATGAGATCATTACTTTAGATGCTTGCGGAGAATTCCGATTTAATGAATATACATGAGTTAGGCTCAAAAGAAAGTATTCGTGATGAACGTACATTTTTGATTCTAAAAACAATACCTAAAATGTGGTAATATTTTTCCAATTACTAGGCTATTCAAAAAGAAGGTAATATTAGGCGGATGAAAACGTGTTTTCTTATTGAATAGGTACAGACTTACAATATAATCTGACGGCGCATTCGAAATATCATCGGTCAGAATAGGCCGGAACTAGATTTGACAGTTGTCATTTCTGGCGGAACGTCGTCTCGATGGTCGGCGCGGCCATGTTGGCGGTAGAGGATCAGTAACCGCCATCGGTAGCGCACCACGTTTTTCGACGGATCGCTCTTGTTCCGTGTAATCGTATTATTACTGTGTGATCGTGATTAATGTGTAAAGTTAAAGTGTCTATGTTAATTGTAGTAAATTGATTATTCGAATAATTCGAGTGTAACGTTAATAATTATTTGCAAAGTAAAGTGATTATATTACAATCTGTTCTGAACTTTTATCTTGTTCTCCGCCTATACGACCAAGCAAATAACTATGGCTGATCCTGAAGACCCTACCCAGCCCTGTGCCTTCAAATCTATTTGGTTGTAGTGTAAGTATCTGGCTGGTTTTTATAACACTAAATAGATGATATTAGCTCAAATAGGTCTCGGTGGCAGAGGTCGAAAAAGGTTTTATACTGAAGATAGTGATTAGAATCTCCTAAGTAATCACCTTTTAGATTTCGTTTGTATAGTAACGTTAATAAAATCTTTAAATTGCAGATAACATTTTTATTAATATGAGATATAGGATTTAATATTAAAATAAGTGTAACAGATGTACATCGAATTATAAATAAAACACTGCAGTGTAAGGCCGTATAGTTCTAACTGAATAATAGTACGCTGGACAAACTTTGTCGCAACTTCGTGGTACCCTACCATAAAGTTTGTACCGCGTATTTTAAAAATAATAAATTGAAATAATCATAACAACAACTTATGTAATTCTATCATTAGTTTATAAACATCAATCTCTGTACAATAACCATATTTATTTATAAATACTATTTTATACTATTTATTAATATAGCTCATAATATTTTACTATGTTCGTAAAATATATAAATGTAAGTAGTGGTAACGGTAGTATTTAACTCTAAGAAAAGTGTTGTGAATAACTAATGTAAATGGCATTGTAATAAGGGAATTATACTAATATATTCAAACCACTACTCTTACAGCACAAAAAATAAACTAAGTAGGGTTACATTATCAAGAACAAACGTTTCACAATTAAAATGATCATTTCATATCAACGCGCTAACAAAATTTATTTTTAAATTAAGGCCACATGTCACTGGTTAATCCAACCAGAACATATTGGGACAGTCATGTCGTTGACCGGGAAATTGTTATTTTGATCCCTAATCCGATTTCAATGTTTTGTTGGAATGAGATTGTGTTATAACAGGGCAAGTTGATAAATATAATTAACTAGCAAAGTGGTGTATATTTCAAAAAAGTTAGAAATAAATACATACATAAATAGAGGCATCATCACATACATTGCTCTGATTCCATAGTAAATAACTACAGCATGTATGTTATGAAATCGAAAACAATAAAGTACCACATCCAGACCCGAGACAATATAGATTTTATTTTTAATAGAATATATTAAATATAGAAAATATTCTCTTTATTTCACAGATTACATGTTCATTTACAATTTAATTTTTTAGTGCCATTAAACAGAAGTTGTTTGTCTGGGCACTGCACAGTAAGGTCTTATTATTATGTTGTATATAAATGTTTTCGTGTTACATTTACAATTCACATAAATTTTACAATTACCATTAGAGGGTAGCTTATCACGTTTTAATATCTTACTCATTACTTTATATATATATATATATATATATATATATATATATATATATATATATATATATATATATATATATATATATATATATATATATATATATATATATATATATATATATATATATATACATATATATATATATATATATATAAATATATATAAATATATATATATATATATATATATATAAATATATATAAATATATATATATATATATATATATATATATATATATATATATATATATATATATATATATATATATATATATATATATATATATATATATATATATATATATATATATATATATATATATATATATATATATATATATATATATATATATATATATATATATATATATATATATATATATATATATATATATATATATATATATTCAATGTTTTGTTGGTATGATGATTTCATTGATACGGCCCACAGTCCGTTACTTTGTCTTAATCTACGTACTTTGTCTCCTTCATATGAATTTGTGACAGTCTGTCAACTGCTAGACTTAGGCCTTCACAAAAGATTTTAGTAGAGATCTATGTGGTCGACCCATTGTTAAGATGTAGTTGTTACATTCATATATATTGTGCTAGTTTGAGATTGGAAACTCCTAACGAAACGTAAGTATCAGACAAATTAACAAAGTTTTAAAAATATATACAGACTTCGCATAGAAGATACGGACCGATATCTTTTGAGTAACTGCACTTATTATGATGAAACTATCACATTCTGTAGTTCTTTTATTTGTTTAATCATTGCTGAAGTAACTGACAACCTTAAGTGCTACTGACGATGCGATAGCAGAGTTGGTAGTGATCTTGCCTTCGAAGCAAGAGTCGCGGTTTCGAATCTCGCTAGTAGCAAACATTTGTGTTATGAAAGTGAATATGTTTATTGTACATATAAATATATATCTTAGTAAATACATATACATGTATGTACTATTGTAATATTAATAACATTGTACGACTACTTTTTACTCTCAGGCGGCGATAGGCTCACCATCTCTGTCATTGTATATCAGACATCAAATAAGCTTCGGTGGAAAATAAAAGGACTTCATTGTCTACCTCATTGGAAAATTGCGTAAAGATAAGATAAATAAAAAATAAAAAATTCGCCTCGCGATACATAGCGCAGTGCTGGTAAACTTTGTTACATGACAGCGAAACGAAGAGATTCGCAATATGGCATATTTGAAAGATAACCTTTGCAATAAAATTGATAAGGGCGTGCTTCGATAATTTGGGCACGTTAAGCGAATGAGTGAAGGCCGAATGCTGAAGAAAATATATAGCACGAAAGTTAATATTAAAAGGTGTCGAGGAAGACCAAGACTAATTTTGGAAGACTATGTGAGCAAATTGCTCGAAGAGGAGAGGGTCAAGAGCGGATACTTAGACGTGCATGTATGAAGAAAATGATGAACCTGAAAGAAGCGAAAGAGGTATGTAACGATCGTGAAACTTGGCGATCTGTTCTCTCTGGCTACACCGTCAGGGGCGTGCGTGACGATAAGTAAGTAAGTAATATAGTTTAAGTTTCGTTCAAAGTGTATTTGATAGATTTTCAAGAATTTATCACCATAATTTCATCCTTATGTACTGAGGTCCCAGACATAATATTTGAACTAAAATGTACCATACAACAAAAATATTATTTTCTTTAAAACTCGTCTATTAAATGTATAAATAAAACAAAGTCTACAAAAGTTTTACGCTTTTTTAAATTAGAATACAAAGAATGGATTGTAAACAATAAAAACCAATTTAACTTTGTCACAAAGGTTCGCAACGAATTTCAAACAAATGGCCATGTCACATGAACAAATCTGAGGTATCTTGTAAGTTGGTTCTTACACTGTAATATTTTTTTTTATTTTTTTATTAAAAGCAATATACATCTGCATGGATTATTTTTGTTATGTCATTTATTTTGTTCCGAGTATATATGAAATGGAAAGTCTTATCATACAAAAGGAGAAAAATGAAACAAAAGACATGTATTTTTTAAGAAAGCATGCAAAACAGAAATATTTGAGTAAATAAAAATAAAAATGCGCCTCGCGATACATAGCGCAGTGCTGGTAAACTTTGTTACATGACAGCGAAACGAAGAGATTCGCAATATGGCATATTTGAAAGATAACCTTTGCAATAAAATTGATAAGGGCGTGCTTCGATAATTTGGGCACGTTAAGCGAATGAGTGAAGGCCGAATGCTGAAGAAAATATATAGCACGAAAGTTAATATTAAAAGGTGTCGAGGAAGACCAAGACTAATTTTGGAAGACTATGTGAGCAAATTGCTCGAAGAGGAGAGGGTCAAGAGCGGATACTTAGACGTGCATGTATGAAGAAAATGATGAACCTGAAAGAAGCGAAAGAGGTATGTAACGATCGTGAAACTTGGCGATCTGTTCTCTGGCTACACCGTCAGGGGCGTGCGTGACGATAAGTAAGTAAGTAATATAGTTTAAGTTTCGTTCAAAGTGTATTTAATAGATTTTCAAGAATTTATCACCATAATTTCATCCTTATGTACTGAGGTCCCAGACATAATATTTGAACTAAAATGTACCATACAACAAAAATATTATTTTCTTTAAAACTCGTCTATTAAATGTATAAATAAAACAAAGTCTACAAAAGTTTTACGCTTTTTTAAATTAGAATACAAAGAATGGATTGTAAACAATAAAAACCAATTTAACTTTGTCACAAAGGTTCGCAACGAATTTCAAACAAATGGCCATGTCACATGAACAAATCTGAGGTATCTTGTAAGTTGGTTCTTACACTGTAATATTTTTTTTTATTTTTTTATTAAAAGCAATATACATCTGCATGGATTATTTTTGTTATGTCATTTATTTTGTTCCGAGTATATATGAAATGGAAAGTCTTATCATACAAAAGGAGAAAAATGAAACAAAAGACATGTATTTTTTAAGAAAGCATGCAAAACAGAAATATTTGACTAAATAAAATAAAAAAAAAATATCTTCACGCAATTCCCAATACAGGGGTAGTCAGAGGTCAAGTCTAGACAATTAAGTCCCTTTGACCCACCTTCCACCGAAGATATTTTCGGGACAACATGAAAGGTGGTGAGCCTATCGCCGTCTTTATGTCCAAGCCAACGATGAAATTCGTACATAAGTTTTTGAAAAACTCATTGGTACTGCCCCCTGGGGATCGAACTCGGGTCTCTCGACTCGAAATTCCGACCACCCAACAACTCGGCTATCTTGACTTGTCATAAAATAAACATTTACAAAAAAATATCAATAAAAATTAAAACAAAAAGTGTGGCGATTGTAATGGCACTAATGCTTCCGCGATCTTTAGAATTAACGAATTTCTCCGGATCTTGTTTCTGACAAAGTGCTAAGTGGTTTATAATGTTGATTGCTAACATCTTGTATCTCATTGTAGTCACGATAGCCGAGTGGATGGGTATTCGAAATTCCAGTCCAGGCTTTTTCCACAGACTAATATACAATTTATATCATTGGCTTGGACCTCCTTCCTTGGATCACCTAAAAAAAATAAAAATCTTCGCGTCGTTGAAGGTGGGTCGAAAGGACTTAATTGTCTGGACCTCTGTCTCCCCTGTGTTGGGAATGGCGTGAAGACATTTTTTTCTTGTATCTCTGAAATTTTAAAGTATTGAAGACAATCGTTCGTTTGAATTGAAGACAACCGAATAACAGATTGCAGTGATGTATCATATGGCAGCGCAATAATATTCCCTTTTTCTTGTCTTTCTTTTCCTAAATACACCTTCTTTCTTCCCTTGGGTGACGTAAGAGATATAATCCTTTTAAATTGCAAGAAGCTCTCACATTTTTATATTCTTATTATAGTTATTGTAATTATTATAATTTCGTCTCTAAATTTGTTAATTTTTGCTTAAAATTAAACAATAAAGTTTAATTTTCTTGATTTAATTTATTATGTTCGTGTTGTGTAGTGAGTGCAATAAATGTTTATCTCTTTCATGTCGCGGGATAACCATCACTTAAATACCAAACCGAAATTCAGCTGAACGGTGACCAGTGGCATCAAGGTTCAGGGTGTCGGGTACTGCTATCAGCTACCCACTTGCCAAGTTCGGCGAGCATAGCAAGCCCTCCTTTATATGCGATTTTTACAGGCCTTTATGTATGTATGATGAGTAACAGTACTAGCTATATGATACATGGACGTCGGTAATAACTTACCATCACTGGAACCGATTGTCCGTTTGCCTTATTTTCCAATAATCACTTAACAATAAACACGGAATATAAGAGTCCGCTGCAGCCATAATAGATACACTTGGTAATCGGATTGGCGATCATAGTACCAGATACCCAGCACCATAGACGTTGCTGACTACCGTTAGTGCCTTTTACAAGGCGCATCAGTCCTTAGTTGCCTCTTACGACACCCACGGTAAGAGAGTGGATGTTATTCTTACGCCTATAAAACGCATATTAAATGCAATTCATGGTACACCCGCCGTCGACGGTTTAATTGTGTTCACATAAACTGCTGAATAATAAATGTATTCATCCCGTTCTCTCATATGCAATATTAATCACTTTTCTAACCAGCAATATGAAATTTTCGTTATAAAGTATATTATGTACCTAAATGTTAATTGAGAAATGCTTGTATATAAAACAATTACCAAATTCTAAGTTTGCGGATTCAGTATAAAAAAAATGATGAGGTCGTTAAAGCGTTACTCACAAAGAGCTTTCGGGAAGCTCGGCTTTTGCAATTAAATCTTAAATTTCGACTGTATCAAATGATGCTTTAATGAAGTAAGCCAACCGTAGCGAATTGTTTGTTGGGCTAGGTTCTATATTTCACTATAAAATTGGACAATGTAAAACCATATCATACTTGATTATTAATTTTATTACAAAATCGCGGTCAGTTTTGGGCACCTCCTGGAAGCCGTTGTGTAAGTGTATATCATACAAAGTGCTCAACGCACACATACAAACGACTATACGTCGGATCCAAGAAAAAACGAACTTGATCCTTTGACTTTGACTTATAAATTAAAAGAAAATAAATATATATATAAGCAATATAAAAGTTAATAACTAATTTTATAAAAAATATAAAAATAAATATCTTCACCAAATCCCAATACAGGGGTAGTCAGAGGTCAAGTCTAGACAATTAAGTCCCTTTGACCCACCTTCCACCGAAGATATTTTCGGGACAACATGACAGGTGGTAAGCCTATCGCCGTCTTTATGTCCAAGCCAACGATGAAATTCGTACATAAGTTTTTGAAAAACTCATTGGTACTGCCCCCTGGGGATCGAACTCGGGTCTCTCGACTCGAAATTCCGACCACCCAACAACTCGGCTATCTTGACTTGTCATAAAATAAACATTTACAAAAAAATATCAATAAAAATTAAAAAACAAAAAGTGTGGCGATTGTAAATGGCACTAATGCTTCCGCGATCTTTAGAATTAACGAATTTCTCCGGATCTTGTTTCTGACAAAGTGCTAAGTGGTTTATAATGTTGATTGCTAACATCTTGTATCTCATTGTAGTCACGATAGCCGAGTGGATGGGTATTCGAAATTCCAGTCCAGGCTTTTTCCACAGACTAATATACAATTTATATCATTGGCTTGGACCTCCTTCCTTGGATCACCTAAAAAAAATAAAAATCTTCGCGTCGTTGAAGTTGGGTCGAAAGGACTTAATTGTCTGGACCTCTGTCTACCCCTGTATTGGTAATGGCGTGAAGATATTTATTTCTTGTATCTCGGAAATTTTAAAGCATTGAAGATAATCGTTCGTTTGAATTGAAGACAACCGAATAACAGTTTGCAGTGATGTATCGTATGGTAGCGCAATAATATTCCCTCTTTCTTATCTTTCTTTTCCTAAATACACCTTCTTTCTTCCCTTGGGGGACGTAAGAGGGATAGGCCTTTTAAATTGCAAGAGGCTCCCACATTTTTATATTCTGTTTATAGTTATTGTAATTATTATAATTTGTCTCTAAATTTGCAAATTTTTGCTTCATTGTTTAATTATCTTGATTTAATTTATTATGTTCGTGTTGTGTATTGTGTGCAATAAATGTTTATTTCTTTCATATGGCGGGAGAACCATCTCATAAATACCAAACCGAAATTCAGCTGAACGGTGACCGTTGGCATCAAGGTTCAGTTTGTCTGGTACTGCTATCAGCTATCCACTTGCTCAGTGTGTCGAGCATAGCAAACCCTCCTTTATGGAGAACTTTTGCGATGGATTTTTACAGGCCTTTATGTATGTATAATGAGAAACAGTACTACCTATATGATACATGGACGTCGGTAATAACTTACCATCACTGGAACCGATAGTCCGTTTGCCTCATTTTCCATAGTCACTTTACAATAAAAACGGAATATAAGAGTCCGCTGCAGCCATAATAGACACACTTGGTAATCGGATTGGCGATCATAGTACCAGATACCTAGCACCATAGACGTTGCTGACTACCGTTAGTGCCTTTTTACAAGGAGCATCAGTCCTTAGTCGCCTCTTACGTCACCCACAGAAAGAGAGGGAGTTATTCTTACGCCTATAAACTGTACAAAACGCATATTAAATGCAACACATGGTACATCCACCGTCGACGGTTTGATTGTGTTCACTTCAACTGCTAAATAATAAATGCATCCATCCCGTTCTCTCATATGCAATATTCATCCTTTTTCTAACCAGCAATATGAAATTTTTCGTTATAAAGTCTATTATGTAGCTTAAATGTTAATCGAGAAATGCTTGTATATAAAACAATTACCAAATTCTAAGTTTGCGGATTCAGTATAAAAAAAATGATGAGGTCGTTAAAGCGTTACTCACAAAGAGCTTTCGGGAAGCTCGGCTTTTGCAATTAAATCTTAAATTTCGACTGTATCAAATGATGCTTTAATGAAGTAAGCCAACCGTAGCGAATTGTTTGTTGGGCTAGGTTCTATATTTCACTATAAAATTGGACAATGTAAAACCATATCATACTTGATTATTAATTTTATTACAAAATCGCGGTCAGTTTTGGGCACCTCCTGGAAGCCGTTGTGTAAGTGTATATCATACAAAGTGCTCAACGCACACATACAAACGACTATACGTCGGATCCAAGAAAAAACGAACTTGATCCTTTGACTTTGACTTATAAATTAAAAGAAAATAAATATATATATAAGCAATATAAAAGTTAATAACTAATTCTATAATAAATATAAACATAAATGTCTTCACGAAATCGCAATACAGGGGTAGACAGAGGTCTAGTCTGGACAATTAAGTCCTTACGACCCACCTTCCACCGAAGATATTTTCGGCACAACGTGACAGGTGGTGAGCCTGTCGCCGCCTTTATGACCAAGCCTACGATATTTTCGTACATAAGTTTTTAAAAAATTCATTGGTACGAGCCAGCCACCTGGGGGTCGAACTCAGGTCTCTTGACTCGAAATTCCGACCACCCAGCCACTCGGCTATCGTGACTTAATTAATAATTAAAATATTCAGTCTATTAATCATAAATTCACTCAACTACGTGATAAATTAGATACGTGAAAAACTAATACCGAAAGACAATACTCTTTTAATTTGTCACTACGTGATAAATTAAAGAAGTGATAAGAAAAAGAGTATTGTCTTTCGGAGTACTTAAATTAAAAAGTATTATTTCCACCAATGATGAATGACTTCTCTATTGTATTCTGGAATAATTTTTGACCGCAGACGCAAACTTCGTTTTTAAACGTCGACTGAATTGTTTAATATAAAATTTTAAAAATGTTAGAACATTTTTAAAATTTTAGGTTTTCATAACATTTGTCAATACTGTTTCTTGGCCAGCTGGTTTTATCTTCTAGTTAAATACTACGTTCCTTCTTCATGAACGCTGTCTAAGGCAAAAATATTTTGTTTGAGCTCGTACTTTTTTTATAGAAGAGGGAGGCAAACGAGCAGGTGGCTCACGTGATGGTAAATGATTACCGCCGCCCATGAACACCCGCAATACCAGAGGCATAGCAGATACGTTGCCGGCCTTAGAGTGCCAGGGATTGGGGAAGGGTGGTGTGGGCCTCCGGTTACCTACACTCACCAGACGAAACGCGGAAGTTTGTTAGACTTCTACTTCACGCTGGTAGTCGTGATACTTCCCCGGCCGAGCCGGCCCATTCATGCAACAACAAAAGGTGATACGTGGCTCTACCACTATTTAAAGTTCTTTGTAGTTCTGCAGATTAGGTATAATATATCTTCACGCGATTCCTAATACAGGGGTAAAAAGAGGTCTAGACGATTAATTCCTTTCGACCCACCTTCCACCGAAGACATTTTTGAGACATCGTGACAAGCGGTGAGCTCAAAGCCGTCTTTATGTCCAAGCTAAAGATATAAATCGTACATAAGTTTTTGAAAGAACCCATTGGTAGCCTTGGGGTTCGAACTCGGGTCTCTTGACTCGAATTGCAATCACCCCACCCGTCTATCGCGAGGTATTTTTTTTTCAAAGTTCTCGAGATTACAATAGTAGTTATTCAAAAACATGTTTACAAACTTGCCACCTATTACGTCCTAAATATGCTTCCACATTCAGTACTATGTGTACAAGTCGCATAATTCTAGCTTAGCTTAGCCTGTCAAAAGTAGACAGAGGTCTAGACAATTAAGTTCCTTCGGCCTTTCACCGAAGACATACTTTGGACAACGTGACAGCTGATAAGCCTGTCGCCGTGTTTATGTCCTAGGCAACGATATAAATTATACATACGTTTTTGAAAAAAGCCATTGGTGGGTCCAGGGTACCAACAGATTTTTTTCCAAGGCTCGAAGACAGATCGCTTTACCCTAATTCCGATCACCCAACCACACGGCGAAGGTAACTCATTCCTCCCACCTATTTATTTTCACAAACTTTCACATTTAAAATGTTACTTAGTAGTTTTATTAAAATATCAAAGATTATGAATAATTTATGAAACATTAAAATTTATAGACAGATAACTCAAACGTAATATTTAAAACAATTCCTGAAAGATAAGAACGAATCTTCGGAGCTATATTACGCAAGCGAGTATCTTTTAAATGAAACAGCCTTATTAGACGCGACAAAGACTTCAAATTAAATTTAAGCGTACGCTTTAAAACAAAGGAAGTACAGTCAGTTTATTATTTCCGTCTTCTGACTCATTTTTACAGGGATTAGTCAAATGAGTTGCCACATTTATCCAGTCACTCCGAACGTCCGGAACATATTAAAATACATCTCTCTTTTTACGTAGTTTAGTCTCCCTCACTCTTGAGCGAATGAGTGAAGACCGAATGGTGAAGAACATACCCAGCATGAAAGTTAACTATAAAAAGGGTCAAGATAGGCCGAGACTAACTTTGAGTCGGTTTGAGTTTGTTATACGTACTCGTTTACCTGAACGTGCGTTTATGAAGAATATAATGAATTTGTAAGAAGCGAAAGAGGTATATAAGGATCTACTTAATCTTCGAGACCTCTGTCTATCCCTGTGTTGGAAATGGCGTGAAGATTTCCTTTAAAAAAAAACAACAATTCAAATTCTTAACAGGCCTTTTCAAACGAGCGTGCATTAAATAGAATTCAATTACGTTCAACAAATCCGTAGCTTTACAAATTTGTATTCAACACGCCACCGGGAAATGTCAGGCCCTAATAATATATAACCAAAACGTTTTAACGGTCCCTTAATTCAGCTGTTGGAAATATTTTCTACTAGCATATGTCCGTGACTTCATTCCCAAATATAGAAAGTATGCATTTGTACAAAAGAAACGTGGCGCGGCATAATACGCGAATATGGAAACTGTGGTAGCTTTGTGACTGAACCGTGTTCGCTTCTAGAGCGGTACAGTTGATTGTCAGTACTGGGGTAGGCAGAGGTCTAGACAATGAAGTCCTTACGACCCATTAAACACATACTTTACTGTCGTTTATAACAAATATACGATATGACCTGTGGCTACGGCATAAGAATATAATGGCTTTTTCTTCCCATGAGTTTATGCCATTTTTGTTTAGTTATTTGCCGTCAGGTCAATGACGCTTAAAGTCACGATTTAAGATGCCATCATATTCTACTAGAAAAGGTTTCTAGTAAGTTGTCCTACAATGTAAGATAATTTGATTATTCTCTACACTGACTACAGGATGTCTCTTCTGTTATACATATTCGAAAAGTCAATTTTGACAAGCGGTTTTGTAACCGCAGTACCAGATATCTCACTTCTGAGACGCTGCAGCCTTCAGCAGCAATTCTCAAGTTCCGATGGCATGGTTATCCCGCCATCTATCGGAAGTAATTTTTTAAAGCTTTCCCTTAGTCACCTAGGAGATGACCACCCCACGCGAACAAAGAGGGTGATGAATTCTTACACTACCACATGACAAACAAACACAGCACGTAAAATTCTTAAGAATGATTTGGACTTGACCTTTGCTACCGAGGCAAGAGAAGCATGGTTACGTCTCTGTCCCGGCGAGGATATTCCACTGGATCCTAACTCACAAAAACTGTGGGATATCCCGTTGGTTCAGAATGTGCAGAAATGCTTACTGAACAATTTTCACTGTGACAGAGACCGCGCCCGCTTTCTAGGTGTTTCGACAAAGGAATCCAGTTACTGGCTACATGCTTTACCATCAAGTAACCTTGGTACATTACTAGATAACGAAAGTTTACGTATAGCTACTACGATTGGGAGCATCGATTTGTCAACCACATCGATGTCCTTGTGGCAGCGACGTCGACGAGTTAAGCCTCCACGGACTTTCATGCCAAAAAAGTGCCGGCAGACAATCTCGTCACGGTTCCTTGAATGAAGTCATCCGAAGGGCTCTTGTTTCCATAAATATTCCATCGGTTTTAGAGCCTTGTGGAATATTTAGGAGGATGGTAAGAGACCCGACGGCTTGACTTTAGTCCCTTGGGAGAGAGGCAAAGTTTTGTGTGGGACGCAACTTGCGTCGATACATTAGCGGCCTCTCATATCAAGGGTACTTCGATAAGGGCCGGGGCGGCATCAGAGGCAGCTGAATCGGGTAAATGGCGTAAATATGAGTCTTTGAAAGGAGACTATATATTTGTTCCATTTGCCGTAGAGACAATCGGTCCGTGGGGTCCCCGCGCGATGCAGTTTCTAAAGGAATTGTATCCGCGACTTATCGTTGCCGCTGGTAACAAGAGGGCTGGTTCTTTTCTCGCTCAACGGTTAAGTCTAGCCAATCAACGTGGAAATGCAGCCAGCGTTCTTGGTACCATGCCACGAGGAGTAGGGCTCTACGATTATAATAGTTTCTAGTTAATAAGTATTATAAATATTAACATAATTTTTTCTGTAAATAAATATTTATGAATAAAAAAAAGAGTTTGTTAATAAAAAAAAACACAGCTCACAAACAAACTAATAAATTTTACATCAATACATTAGCACAAGTTATTTAGAGTGAATACATACACCACGGAATGAAAAGCCAAAAGGGACTGCTCTTAAGTATTGTCACGTATTCCTAAGTACATTTCATTGTTGCGGAAAATATATTTTGGTCGACGTGACTGGATTCGAATTCATTCATTATGATTACAGTGGATGGTCAGCTAAATTTTCCAACCTGATAAATAGCTAACGTCCATGGAAATGGACGACATAGTATTATTGTCACGGACGCGTAGGTAAATAATATTAATAAGGGTAAAATAGGTCTCTCATAGACAGAAGAGTGAAGGTGTGGTGACACTGGGTGTATGAAAGTTCAAGGTGGAGAGGGTCTATTCTGAAATCAAATTTTATTACATTAAATTTCTTCCATCAAATTTTTTTATTAAATATTTTTTTCTCTTTTCTTGTCTTTTTATTTATATATTTCATTCAATTATTTTTTTGTAAGAAACTAACAATTTTTTATATACAATAAAAACATACAATGAGGTTAGTACATAACCCAAATTATTATAAATTAAAATAGATCTGTAGTAAGGTCCAGCTTTGTACATTTTCTAGTTTTGGTTCTGGCAGTGTTAAATTTTAAAGCGCGGATTTTTTTTAATTTATAATATTTTATGTATTTTCGAACAAATAATGATATTTCTAATTTAACAGTCGTGACTTTTTAGGAATTTCTAATATAATTTACTAAAAAGTCACGATAGCCGAGTTGTTGAGTGGTCGGAATTTCGAGTCGAGAGACCCGAGTTCGATCCCCAGGTGACAGTACCAATGAGTTTTTCAAAAAACTTTTGTATGAATTTCATCGTTGGCTTGGACATAAAGACGGCGACGGGCTTACCATCTGTCACGTTGTCCCGAAAATATCTTCGGTGGAAGGTGGGTCAAAGGGACTTAATTGTCTAAACTTGACCTCTGTCTACCCCTGTATTGGGAATTGCGTGAAGATATTTATATTAATTTTATTTCTAATATAACAAGGTAAAGTTAAAAATTTTTGATTTATTAAAAGTTCCTTGCAGCTTTGTAGTTGTTGTATATTCAACTACAATAATATTTATTGTATATTCAATTCGCAATGCAATTTGCGACACGCTTATTGGTGTCGCAAATTGCATTACGTTTACCTTAATCTTCAAGACATTTGTTTAATGCTATTTTGTAATTCTTAAAGCTTGGAAGCCATACCAGGATTTTCGTTAAGTAATTAGTGAGAAATTTAAATATGCAACTGATACGACGCTCTTATCTCCAAGCCACGCATGTGGGCGGGCAAACTTCCAACAATTTGCTCAAATGGTCATCAAAAATCAGTTTTGCATTAACTATAAGTAAAAAAATTTTAAGAACATCACGTACATTGCTTTATTTCCGAAGTAAATAGTGGCCTAACCACTTGCGTCATGGTAATAGAAATAACGAAGCTACACAAACACCGTCTCGAAAATATGCAGAAAAAGTGCTTTTTTGGATTGACGTGTCCTGAGAAAACGTACCCGAAGCCTCAAAGCGGATGACACCTTGAAAATCCGTGTATAACTCGACCTTTAAGATTGTCAAACTTTATAGTAAAATATGTGTCGAGATTGGCCGAGACTAACTTTCGAATACCATGTGAGAAAATTGCTCGAAGAGAAGAGAGTCAGTACTCGGATACCTAGACGTGCATATATGAAGAAAATAATGAATGTGAAAGAAGCGAAAGAAATATGAAAGAGTCATGACACTTGGTGACTTGTTCTCTCTGGCTACCCCGTCAGGGTCTATGCGTGAAGATAAGTATGTAAGTATATATGCGGGTAAATACCCTATTACTTAAATATGTTTATGCGGTAGCCTATCATTTTTACAAAGGCTACGCGTGAGATAGAATAAAATAATAAATAAATAAATATTATTATATATACCTAGGCGTGAGATAGAATTGCAAATGTAATTTTAGCACTCGACATGTTTTGTTATTCTACTAAAGTAATCCTGTTAACCGTCCGCCATTTGAGGCCGTTTCGCCGTCCGCCGGAAAAATTAGAGTTTATCCGGCATTTTCTTCAATCGCTTTTTAACACCCCTAAATATAAAAAAATTATGTCATTTGGAAATACGGATTGGAATTTTGTTTTAGTTTTATCTTCACGCATATTCTCTATACTGTAGTAAGCAGATCTAGACAATTAATTTCTTTCGACTTACCGTCTCTGTATGGGACATCGTGATCTGTGGAGAGTATCTACACCTTGCCTTGTTATACCGAGGTAAGAATATACTAACTCCCAAGAGACTTCCCATGGAAAAGCCTTAGACTCACCACATGTGACGTTGTTTCATATAAGCTTTGAGAGGACGTTTTGAGAAATACAGAAAGATGTTATATTACTGAAATTCACGGAAAGATATTACTAGATATATTACTAAAATTTTTATGGTATACAACGTAAAAAAGTCACGATTGCCGAGTGGTTGGGTAATCGGAATTCAAGTCAAAAGGCCCGAGTTCGATCCCATGGAGATTAGCCTATACCTATAGGTTTTTTTCAAACTTATATACGGTTTATATCGTTGGCTCGAAAGGACTTATTTGTCAGTTTCTGTCTATCCCAGTACTGGAAATGGCATGAAGATATTTTTATATAACCCGACCTTTCACAGTGTTAGTAAGGTAACCCTGAGATAAGATTTGAAAGCTTATTAAAAAAATGTTAAAAAGACAATTCTTGGCAGGTGATACACTTATGAAGAGGACTTCCTGAGAATTCTTTGACGCTCGCTTTAAAAATAACCATCCTTTATATGAACTACATTTTGGAATTTGTGAAAATAGCATTTTGCATAGAAGTTCGTAAGAAAATTGTGTAAAAGAAGAAGAAAATGGAAATTTTAATTATATTTTCCATAAGTCTATATTGAGATGAGAGCGTTAAGAAGTATGATAGGAGTTAAACTGAATGACAAGATAAGGAATAGTGAGATAAGGAAACGTTGTGGTCTGAAAGAAGATGTAGTGACTAAAATTGAGAAAGGTATGCTCAGATGGTTTGGCCATGTCGAGAGAATGAATGAAGAAAGATTGACGAAAAAAGTGTATAAGACGAGTGTGAATGGAAGTGTAGGAAGGGGAAGACCTAGGCGGACGTTTCGAGACCAAATCCGGGACGTCCTGAAAAAAGGCCAGGTCAAGAGTACCCTGAATCGAAGAGAATGTATGAAGGGAATAATGAAAGTGGACGAAGCGAATCAAGTATGTAAGGATCGTAGCAACTGGAAAGAAGTGGTCTCTGCCTACCCCTACGGGAAAGAGGCGTGATTATATGTATGTATGTATGTATTTATAAGCGGGGGTACCGCTAACAGATCTACTATGTTATCATAATTGTAAAATATTACGTAGTTATAAAGAATATACGTACAGTATTATTCGGTAGATACGGAATATACGTACAGTATATTTCGGGTAAATATTTATGATATTGTAAGATGTAGTCACAAAAGCCGAGTGGTTGGGTGAACGGAATTCGACTCATGAGACCCGAGTTCGATTCCCAGGTAGCAGGATCGTACCAAAAGGTTGTTTCGGAACTTATGTACGATTTATATCGTTGGTATGGCTATAAAGACAGCAATTGGCTCACCACCTTTACGTCCAAAAAAATACCTTCAGTGAAAGGTGGATCAAAACGACTTATTGTCTAGACCTGCGTTTAGAAACGGCCGGATAGACCTCTAAGTAGCAAACATTTTTGTGATAAATATGAATGAATATTTGTACGCAAACTGTTGTTTTGTATAATTGGTTATAAGTTCACAAAATTAATTTAGTTTAAAATTGTTGTGACTTTTGATTACCCCAGTATAGAGAATTTAGTTCATAATCGTCATGCAGAATCTTGAGTTTCAACCTGTTTTTCTTTTTGATTTAAATTCATTACCTTATTAGTGCCAGATAAATTTATACAATTCTGCTTATACTGTGTAATTGAAAAAGTGCACAGCAAACAAATAGTTTTTCTTTTTCCTTTTCTTTCTATTAGTCAATTTCTCTTCAAAAGTTTTATGGAGTGCGCTTCGTATTATTCCAATTTAGAAGAATATTAGCTCTAAAGATAGTCTAGTAGAATATTAATAGTCTGTTACAACAATTTCACGTTAAGTTAAAAGGAAATCTTTTTTATCTTAGATATGCGACATTGACCGTCCGAAAACTAAATGAAGAGATTTTCAGTATGGCAGGTTCAAAAGATAATCTAATTACTAAAATGAAGAAGGGATTGTTTCAATGGTTTGCGATGAGCGAAAGAGTGAGGTAAAGAAAACATATACAGAAAAATAAGTTAACTTTTATCTAACTTAATAATTGTCTTTTTTTACCATGACAATCTATAAACAAATAACATATCCTATATTTTAAGACCCTTTCTGTGGTGAATTGGACGCGTTAAGCATTAATCAAACCCGCAACTTTTAGCTCCGAAGGCAGTGTCACTATCAATTCTGCAATCGAGTCGTCTTATTCTTCTATATTTATAATAGTTTATTTTATAGTTTAAAAATGTTAATTGTACCTGAAATTTCATTGCATAGATACAAAATTCAATATAAGCGCGTAATCGAATGCATTGTATTTCTTAATAATAAACTCAACAGAAAATACACAGGATTAGAGAATTGAAGGAGATAATTGAAATCGTGACTGTGTTATTCAATGTTTGTCGTTTTAATTCAGCGTATATTTCCGGCTCGTGTTATTAAAAACCTTTTTATTAAAATTTGTTCTATTTTATTAAAACATTTGTACGGCGTAAGAACATGTCACAACCTTTCTCCCCGTAGGTGTCTTAAGAGGCGATTAAGGAAAAGTCCTAAAAATGCAAAAGGCTACCGACTGATAGGCTGACGGGATATGTCCTCCCGTAACGAAGGATTTTTCATAATAGACACAGTTGACAAACGGATTGACGATCGCGGTACCAGTAGTCATGCATCTTAGACGCTGTTGCCCGTCGCCGGGATGCGTAGTTTGGTCTGGTATTTTTTGAGATGGTTATCCCGCCATCTGTCGGTAGCCAATGATATTGTTTGTGCTTTTCTCTTCTTCGCCTCTTACGATACCCACGAGAAGAAGGGGTGGTACATAGCTAAAATTTAGATAGAGCTCAACTTTGAATAGGAATATGTTTTAGTTTTTGCGTAGTGTTCAATTGTAAACACTTAAGTAAATTGTTTATTTACATACTTTGTTTAACCTTCAGCATGTCTTGCTTTGAGCAGGCATGTTCTTGTAGTTAAACAATCATCAAACTAACGAGACAATTGTTGAATATATTAACGTTTGTAATTACGTGATGAAGCTGTAACTCGACTGTATGAGTATATTACTTTATATATCACGATAAAAGTCACGATAGCTGAGTGGTTGGGTATTCGGAATTCGAGTCAAGAGACCCGAGTTCGATCCCCAAGGCTCGTACCAATTTTTTTTTTAACTTTAGTACGATTTATGTCGTTGGCTTCGAAATAAAGATGGCGACGGGCTCTCCACCTGTCACATTAAAAAAAACATTAAAATCTTGCTCATTTACTGCCGTAATTCATAGGTGGGATAGTCTAGATTGTACAGTACTAAAGACTCCAAGTTACTAGGTGGGAGAACTGCCTTAACTAAATTCCTGTAATAAATATACTTCTTCTTGTCTTCTTCGTACATACTGAGGTAGACAGAAATCAAAACAATAAAATCCTTTTGACACTTTTTTCACCGAGACTTTTGGGACAAATAGGCGGTGAGCCTATCGCCGTCTTAGCGTCAAGCTAACGGTAAAACATACTTTTTACATACATTCGCCTGAAGAGATACAGGCAAATTTTTGTATATATATTCATCACACAATAATATCGATAATATAATAATATCGGGGTTCGATCCCGCAACGTTCAGCTTTGAAGTCAATGTCACTACCAACTACACTATCGGTCTTATATTCGTTTTCTTTCTAAATTCCCTATACATTTTCTTATTATTTTATTTCTTTATTCGCCTTTTTATAGTCTTCTTATATCGTATTTAATTTTGTAACAAATATTCAAAAAACATAACAACTTTGATATTACATCCTATTAAGCTCCGACTTAGAACCTCGCTCATTTCATCTAAGTTTAGATGAGAATGTTTACCGACAGACTGTAGAGAAAAAGTTTTCCACTAGTTAACATCTCATGTCTGATATTGCAGTCTAGTTATAGTTTGAAGTGTATAGTGCTCAAGATATTAAACTAGTAGTCAGGGGCCTTATATAAAACGTTGATATTATCGAGATATTCATTCTATAAATAAAAAAATAAATAAATATCTTTACGCAATTACCAATACAGGAGTAGACAGAGGTCTAGTGTTGACAATTAAGTCCTTCCACCTTCCATCTAAGAATTTTTTCGGGACAACGTGACAGGTGGTGAGCCCGGCGCCGACATAATTCATACATAAGTTTTTGAAACCACGAGAAACTCATGATAGCCGAATATTTGGGTGGTCGGAAAACATGTTAGGAGACCTGAGTACGATCCACAGGTGGTAGGCTCGTTTTCGTTTTGCAAAAACCTATGTAGGATTCATATCGTTGACTTCAACATAAAGACGGCAAAAACCTCACCACCTATCACGTCCCCAAAAAATTTGAAAATGCTATTGTTTTTATAAAATAAAATTAATTAATTTAATTAATTATTAATAAAAGATTATGTTTTTTATTACCTACCTATGTAAATTAAAAACAAATATTCCTTTTTATACCTGGTTTAGGCGGAAATCGCTTAAAGCTATGTGATCACCGATTGTAGCCTTTAATTCTTTGAATATATAACAAGCAGTTCTATACTAGTGTGTAGAGCTTTTTTCAAAAACTTATTAAGTAAGATTCGGAATTTGAGACGAGACCAGATTTCGATCCCCAGGTGGTAGGCTCGTACCAATCTTACTATATTTAACTTATTACATTTACAGTGGCCTGGACCTAAGAAAGGCAACGACAGACTCACTACCTGTCATGTTATCTCGAAAAAAGGCTTCAGTGGAAGGTTGGTCGAAAGGACTAAATTGTCCAAATCTCTGTCTACCCCAGAACTAGGAATGGTGTCAAGATTTTTTTTAGTTCTTTAGTAAATATTCAATAAAGAATTATCTATGTTATATATCAATACTTATATCACAAGGTTCAATTACTGTTATCAACTATTGAAATTTCCAACACATACTTTTTTCTTCAAAAAACTTTATGTAATAACTTTAATGACATATTTAACATGACTTTGCAAAACAGAGAACAAACTAATAAAAATTTATCTTTATAAAACAGTCACATTGACAGCGAAACAACATTTCAAATATCACAAAGCATTCAAAAATTTAAACTTTTATTTATAACTGGCAACATTACAAAAAATACAAAAATAAATACTCGTAAAGAAATAAAAAGCAGTTTTCATGCATAACTTGGAACTGAGTAGACAGATGTGGATAGATTTTTTTGTTAGATATGGCGTGCTTTGAAATTGGTTTGTTCAGTTAGTTATTTTAGTTAAATAAATTAAAAAAATCACCCAGTATACCATTAGAAAAAAGGAAATTGTCTATTCACCTTGGTAAGCATATGAAGCCTTAAATCAATCCGTCATTTTGAAGGGGATGAAAATTATATTTAAAAGCTTCCGAAACGTAAAAACTAACATACATTACCAAACTAATTAAAGCGTGTTAAAAAGTCCTGCCTTAAATCTAATGTTTTTCTTATTATTGTTTTGGATAGAACGCGGATGAAAAATACAGCTTTTTATTATCATTATTTTATTTAATAAAATAATATTTAATATCAACGGTTAGAGAGGGGACAATTAAGTCCTTTCGACCCACCATTTGTTGAAGACATTTTTTGGAACAACCTGTCAGGTGGAGAACCTGTCGCCGTTTTCATGTCCAAGGCAATAACATAAATAGCAGATCAGTTTTTGAGAAACCCCGAGTCTAGTGAAGATCTAACTCGGGTCGCTCGGGTGACTCCGACTGAAATTCCGATGACTAATAATCCTGAAAACCAATAATAGAGAATGTTCTAAAACTTAAAATGAACGCAGGCCCAGCGGCTTAAAGCAATTTACCCAGACGACCATTGAATGAACTACATTTAAAGAGAAAAATCATGGTTCAGTGGTTTCGACAACTCAATTAGCATGCAATTGTTTCAAGCCGCAATTTATAGTTCTTTGTGAAAAGCCGAGATTTTTAAAAAAAGTGCGATCATTATACTTGTCACGATAGCCGAGTTGTTGGGTGCTCGGAATTTCGAGTAAGAGACCCGAGTTCGATCCGCAGGTGGCAGGCTCGTCCTAATAGGTTTTAAAAAAAAAACTAATGTACAAATTATATCGTTAACTTAGACATAAAGACGGCGACGGGCTCACCACCTGTCACGTTGTCCCGAAAATATCTTCGGTGGAAGGTGAGTCAAAGGGACTTAATTATCTAGACTAGACCTCTGTCTACCCAGTATTTTATCATTATACTAATAAACCTGTTTTCCTAGTCAAGCCTTAGCTTTTAAGGGCTTGCTTCTATGGTTTAGGCACGTTGAGCGTATGAGTGACAAATGATGAAGAAAATACAGAGCGCGAAAGTTAACATTAAAAGGGGTCGAGGATTGTCGGTAATAACTTTCGAAAACCGTGCGTCCAAATTGCTCGAGAAGCGGAGGATCAAAAGTATCTACTCGGATAACTAGACATGCTTGCTTTACGAAAATTATGAATTTAAATGATGCAAAAGAGGTAAGCAAGGATCGTGACACTTGGCTGTCTATTATATCTGGCTACCCTATCACGGAATATGCATGAAGATATTTATTTTATTATTTTTGTTTGCTCCGAAGAAGCGAAGGCAGGTGGAAGGTTAAATCACTTACAGCAATGATTGAAAGACATGCTTTAAGTAGAAACTTTTATGACCTTACTAATGGAAGCTTCAATTATATTCATTTATTTACCTAATCACTTATTATTTTATATTGGAATAAGTATTTGGTATTACAATTAAAAAGACGTAATATGCGATTTCAACTACGTAATAAAAAGTAGTTGAAATTACTAACTTAACCACAGTGAAAGCTTTTCTCATTTAAAATTAATGTTAGTTACTAAAGCTTTTTTACTAATTAGTAACTCGAAATAACTACGTGTGGATTTGTATCCAGCTCATTATTTATTCAAAACATCACTCGGCTCTATTTCACTCTATGGATTAAACAGTTTGCTATTTAATTGTTTTCTCTTTGATGATTATTGTGGCTCAGATTGTGCGCTTAAAATATGTAATTAAAATAATAATTATAAAACCGTATGTCAACGTGTCACCGTCTCTGAGGCTCGGGTTCAGATGAGTCGTAGAATACAAACCAATTTTTCTATTGTTTCTGAGTCCATAACACGCGTGCGTTAGCAGCTTACTTTGGGACCAAGGCACAGTATGTGATGTTTTCCCTGTATATGTATGTATGATTTCTCTTTGAAGATTATTTTGGCACAGACAGTGCGCTTAGAATTTGTAATTAAAATCATAATTATAACCACCTTTGACAAGTGGCGTAAACACCGGTTTTCAACGTGTCGCCGTCTGTGAGGCACGGGTTCGATTCCCGGACGGGTAATTGATAACAAACCAATTTTTTCTACTGTTTCTCGGGTCTGGGTGTTTATGGTGACTCTTTTGTTTCCGATTCCATAACACGCGTGCGTTAGCAGCTTACTTTGGGACCAAGGCAAGGCAAGGTAGGTGATGTAGTTCCTGTATTTGTATGTATGATTTCTCTTTGAAGATTATTGTGACTAAGACTGTGCGCTTAAAATATGTTTGTTATAACAAGCCTGAACCTCCTTGGGAAAGCGTCGTACACACCAGTTGTCAAGGCGTCGCCATCTCTAAGGTCTGGGTTTCAATTCACGGACGGGTCAATGTAAAAAAAAAACATTTTTCTATATTTTCTCGGGTGTGGGTGTTTGAGGTGCCTTCCTTATTTCCGATTCCACACGACGTGATTTATTGTGTTTACACAATACTAACAGCTTAACATTTATTTTTATAATATTATTACATACATTTTTATAACACTTATTTCAACAAAATTCAAGAATATTTGAAATGCACACTGAAATGCTAACGTAGCCGAATGACTTTGAGTGCGCTTTTGAAAAGATGCAGAGACGCCGAGATGCATATGAATGTAGGGTAGCGTATATTAGAAACAAAATCCACATTCGAAATTAATCCGGCCGTGAAATTATTTTAACATCTTTCAACCCAGGACCCTTATAAGTATTCTAGCTTTTTCTTGTTTTTAGTTTATAACTGCGTTAGACAACTATACATTTTTCAACCTCTGCCTTAAGTCCTTTGCTTTGCCTAAGAAAGCTACTTAAGTCCTTTGAGGTTTTCACTGAAACTCAAATGGTACAACGTGACAGAAGGTGAGCCTATCGCCGTATTAGTGTCAAAGCTGACGTCACACTATAACGAAAAATATCTTCACACTATTCCTAATAAATAATGGTTGGATGATAGGAATTCTT
>JAGSMR010000030.1:13035000-13077500 GCA_029286605.1 Sericinus montela | reverse complement strand
AGGTTAATCCTTCATTCATTCATTCGTTTGGCCGGAAATCAATCAGATGATGTGGTGCGCCGTCATGTTTATTATTTGTGTGTATTTATTTTATTTTTTATTGTCACACCTTATGCTAAAAGCTACAATGGGCGGACTTAATGCCTGGTGGCATTCTCTACCAGTCAACCTTTGCAATGGTGAGAAGCAGACGGCAAGTGCGGATTAACAATAAAAATTTATATTGTTTTTGTACAAATTACACGATGGCCGATTGGTTGGGTGATTGCAATTCGAGTCCCGAAGAGACCCGAGTTCGATACCCGGGTGGATTGGATCCCAGGCTCGTACCAATGAGTGTTAATGGGTAGTCTATGTAAATTTACTTGTGAAAATATATTGACGCCATTCACATTACTAGGTAAGACAGAGGTCAAGACAATTAAGCCCTTTCCACCTCTTAAGAGTGGCGTACCTATCGGTTTCAAAGTGTTGACTACGGTTTTCAAAATTTTTCGAGTCTGGCTGTTTGAGGTACTTTCGTTGTTCACATTCCCATAAAAAGAATGTATGTGAAGTAGTTCTTAAGTCCTAGTATATTTGAGTTCCTTTCTCCGAGGCTTATTTAGAAGAGTAACAGGTGTTGCGACCATTGTCATCTGCGGGTCCAAGCCAACGATATAATATTCTTACATATATGAACATCGCAGTATCAGGCGCACCTTTATTAAAGTAATAAATAAATAAAATACATAAATATCATAACGCAATTTCTAATACAGGGGTAGACAGAGGTCAAGTCCCTTCGACACACCTACCACCGAAGATATTTTCGGGACAACGTGACAGGTGGTGAGCCCGTCGCCATCTTTATATCCAAGCCAACAATATCATTCGTACATAAGTTTTTGAAAAACCCATCGATACGAGCCTGCCACCTGGGTATCGAACTCGGGTCTGTTAACTCGAAATTCCGACCACCCAACCACTCGGCTACCGTGACTTTTAAAAGTTTTACTTACTTTATTAAAGTTTCAATTATAAATTCAAAGATTACGTTACATAGACAAATACACACCAAGCTAATGAATTTTTCTTACGTTGATTACAGACACAAGTAACATCTTGTACCGATTGAATAAAAACACATTTCTCACTGATACACTACGACATTATACGATCGAAATGAAAAATGAAATCTAGTATACAGGAAACAATGGCGACTTTCACTACTGCCGTTATGCTGATAAAACAATTTATTGTCTTTTGTCTCCCACTCTACACCCAACAACAGATACATGAAGATTTCTTTTAAACAAAATTGAATGAAACACAAACAGAACGTTCTTTTATCGAACTACCCTCATAATGTAATTGTGGAGTTTCCTTTCAACTTCTTTTGTGTTGAAGCAGTAATGAACATGAGTTATTTTTAACTGAGTTTTGATTGGGATTCTAATGATAATACTGAATTTCTTCATCTTTCTGAATTTGTACACAAAACAACTTATGAAAAAATCTACTTATTATTTAAACTCGGTTATGACCCTGATTTCATACGCGAAGAATTTAAAAGTAAATATATATATATATATATATATATATATATATATATATATATATATATATATATATATATATATATATATATATATATATATATATATATACATATATATATATATGTATATATCATAGGTATATTTTATTTTGAATACACAGCTTAAAAGTCACGATAGCCGAGTTGTTGGGTGGTCGTAATTTCGAGTCGAGACACCCGAGTTCGATCCCAGGTGGATTGGATCCCAGGCTCGTACCAATGAGTGTTAATGGGTAGTCTATGTAAATTTACTTGTGAAAATATATTGACGCCATTCACATTACTAGGTAAGACAGAGGTCAAGACAATTAAGCCCTTTCCACCTCTTAAGAGTGGCGTACCTATCGGTTTCAAAGTGTTGACTACGGTTTTCAAAATTTTTCGAGTCTGGCTGTTTGAGGTACTTTCGTTGTTCACATTCCCATAAAAGAATGTATGTGAAGTAGTTCTTAAGTCCTAGTATATTTGAGTTCCTTTCTCCGAGGCTTATTTAGAAGAGTAACAGGTGTTGCGACCATTGTCATCTGCGGGTCCAAGCCAACGATATAATATTCTTACATATATGAACATCGCAGTATCAGGCGCACCTTTATTAAAGTAATAAATAAATAAAATACATAAATATCATTACGCAATTTCTAATACAGGGGTAGACAGAGGTCAAGTCTTGACAATTAAGTCCCTTTGACCCACCTTCCACCGAAGATATTTTCGGGACAACGTGACAGGTGGTGAGCCCATCGCCGCCTTTATGTCCAAGCCAACGATGAAATTCGTACATAAGTTTTTGAAAAACTCATTGGTACTGCCACCTGGGGATCGAACTCGGGTCTCTCGACTCGAAATTCCGACCACCCAACAATTCGGCTATCGTGACTTTTTTTATTAAAGTTTCAATTATAAATTCAAAGATTACGTTACATAGACAAATACACACCAAGCTAATGAATTTTTCTTACGTTGATTACAGACACAAGTAACATCTTGTACCGATTGAATAAAAACACATTTCTCACTGATACACTACGACATTATACGATCGAAATGAAAAATGAAATCTAGTATACAGGAAACAATGGCGACTTTCACTACTGCCGTTATGCTGATAAAACAATTTATTGTCTTTTGTCTCCCACTCTACACCCAACAACAGATACATGAAGATTTCTTTTAAACAAAATTGAATGAAACACAAACAGAACGTTCTTTTATCGAACTACCCTCATAATGTAATTGTAGATTTCCTTTCAACTTCTTTTGTGTTGAAGCAGTAATGAACATGAGTTATATTTAACTGAGTTTTGATTGGGATTCTAATGATAATACTGAATTTCTTCATCTTTCTGAATTTGTACACAAAACAACTTATGAAAAAATCTACTTATTATTTAAACTCGGTTATGACCCTGATTTCATACGCGAAGAATTTAAAAGTAAATATATATATATATATATATATATATATATATATATATATATATATATATATATATATATATATATATATATATATATATATATATATATATATATGTATATATGTATATATCATAGGTATATTTTATTTTGAATACACAGCTTAAAAGTCACGATAGCCGAGTTGTTGGGTGGTCGTAATTTCGAGTCGAGACACCCGACTTCGATTCCCAGGTGGCAGTACCAATGAGTTTTTCAAAAACTTATGTACGAATTTCATCGTTAGCTTGGACATAAAGATGGCGACGGGCTCACCAACTGTCACGTTGTCCCGAAAATATCTTCGGTGGAAGGTGGGTCAAAGGGACTTAATTGTCTAGACTTGACCTCTGTCTACCCCTGTATTGGGAATTGCGTGAAGAATACACAGCTTGCATAAGTGTTAAGCTATATTTTCTCTTTCGTATAAGGTTTGCTAGAAGAGAACTCTTGTTCGGATTAAGCTCGCCTTAGTACATTTTTATTACATTAATTTTATTGTATATTTTTACTTCTAATGTGTACAATAAAGAAAAAAGAAAGAATGATATAACTACCTATCTATATTTTTGCGTAAGACGCTGATACGATAAAAAATTTGCTCAAAAGTATTTCATTGTCTGAACTTCTGACTACCCCAATATGGGAAATGCCTGAATGTAAAAAAATATATCATTATATATTATATACAATGTTAAAATATTTTCGTGTCATAATGAAAATGAGTAAGCGTATGAGACTTTCAAATACTAAAAATACAAGGCAACATCATGTTATGTACAAATAAATTAATTTGATTTTTTAAAAGCAAACACCAAATAACAAACTAGCAACCCCAAATAACATTACTAGTATTCCTGTGAAACACTCTAACTAAGCTACTATAATCGAATGGCGGGTCCGAACCTGTGGCGTTATTATTCCCGACCTTCTGCAGTTCGCACACCAAACCATTTATAACTCATTACAAGTTTCATTCATTACACCTTCACACAAAACAAATCAATAGCTAGAAGAGATTCTTAATTTATTTACGATTTTTATTGTTTGCTGGGACACTTGGATCACGACAGGGCTCTCTCCGTCACTTAATAAAGTTGTCACCTGTCATGTTGTCACGTTGTTGGCTTTGGTAAAATGCGGAATAAAAATACTAACCTGTTTAACTGACCTTCCGTATACTGAGTATACGGTTGGGCGAGCTTGATATTTTTTTTAGATAAAATCTAGGCTATTTGGGATATCACATAGGCAATAGTAACATCCAATTATCACATAGGCAATTAAGAAGTCACGATAGCCGAGTTGTTGGGTGGTCGGAATTTCGAATCGGGAGACCCGAGTTCGATCCCCAGGTGGCAGTACCAATGAGTTTTTCAAAAAAACTTATGTACGAATTTCATCGTTGGCTTGGACATAAGGGCGGCGACGGGCTCACTACCTGTCACGTTGTCCCGAAAATAACTTCGGTGGAAGGTGGGTCAAAGGGACTTAATTGTCTAGGCTTGACCTCTGTCTACCCCTGTATTGGGAATTGCGTGAAGAATACACAGCTTGCATAAGTGTTAAGCTATATTTTCTCTTTCGTATAAGGTTTGCTAGAAGAGAACTCTTGTTCGGATTAAGCTCGCCTTAGTACATTTTTATTACATTAATTTTATTGTATATTTTTACTTCTAATGTGTACAATAAAGAAAAAAAGAAAGAATGATATAACTACCTATCTATATTTTTGCGTAAGACGCTGATACGATAAAAAATTTGCTCAAAAGTATTTCATTGTCTGAACTTCTGACTACCCCAATATGGGAAATGCCTGAATGTAAAAAAATATATCATTATATATTATATACAATGTTAAAATATTTTCGTGTCATAATGAAAATGAGTAAGCGTATGAGACTTTCAAATACTAAAAATACAAGGCAACATCATGTTATGTACAAATAAATTAATTTGATTTTTTAAAAGCAAACACCAAATAACAAACTAGCAACCCCAAATAACATTACTAGTATTCCTGTGAAACACTCTAACTAAGCTACTATAATCGAATGGCGGGTCCGAACCTGTGGCGTTATTATTCCCGACCTTCTGCAGTTCGCACACCAAACCATTTATAACTCATTACAAGTTTCATTCATTACACCTTCACACAAAACAAATCAATAGCTAGAAGAGATTCTTAATTTATTTACGATTTTTATTGTTTGCTGGGACACTTGGATCACGACAGGGCTCTCTCCGTCACTTAATAAAGTTGTCACCTGTCATGTTGTCACGTTGTTGGCTTTGGTAAAATGCGGAATAAAAATACTAACCTGTTTAACTGACCTTCCGTATACTGAGTATACGGTTGGGCGAGCTTGATATTTTTTTTAGATAAAATCTAGGCTATTTGGGATATCACATAGGCAATAGTAACATCCAATTATCACATAGGCAATTAAGAAGTCACGATAGCCGAGTTGTTGGGTGGTCGGAATTTCGAATCGGGAGACCCGAGTTCGATCCCCAGGTGGCAGTACCAATGAGTTTTTCAAAAAAACTTATGTACGAATTTCATCGTTGGCTTGGACATAAGGGCGGCGACGGGCTCACTACCTGTCACGTTGTCCCGAAAATAACTTCGGTGGAAGGTGGGTCAAAGGGACTTAATTGTCTAGGCTTGACCTCTGTCTACCCCTGTATTGGGAATTGCGTGAAGATATTTATATTTATTTATTTAATAGTAACATCCACAATAGGCCACTAATATATCCTAATAGAAAATGAGAGATCCCAATTCATAGAATAGAATTAGTTGGGAATACATTAGACGACCTTTGTGGATGATTGACGTACCGGTTTTCATGGTGTCGCCAGCTCTGAGGT
Source organism: Sericinus montela (assembly GCA_029286605.1). Taxonomy (NCBI): domain Eukaryota; kingdom Metazoa; phylum Arthropoda; class Insecta; order Lepidoptera; family Papilionidae; genus Sericinus; species Sericinus montela. Next base: position 13,071,592 of record JAGSMR010000030.1, on the reverse strand, counting down.
TACAGGTTCGATTCCCGGTCGGGTCAATGTAGAAAACCGCTTTTTCTAAATTTTCTCTGGCAACTCTGCTGTTAGGCAGAATTTGCCGCTTAGTAAGCGGATTTGCGACCGCATTAATAGACATCTATTACCCTTAGAAGCTGCTGCCTTTACCGGTTTTCTTAATTCCAAGTCTGCTATTTTCCAAGTATATAATCCCGCCATCTATCGGCAGCCATTTTTATTGTCAAGGCTGTAACTTTTGTTTTACGACATCAACGGGGAAAAGAAATATAAGACTGAAAACAGATAAGTAGCCTTTTAATACTCCTTGGTCTAATTTTACAATATAGTGTTTATGTAGGTCATTGACAACAGAAAAGACACGATAGCCTAGTGGTTGGGTGGTTGGAATTTTGTGGCAGGCTCGTACCAATGGGTTTTTCAAAAACTTATGTACGAATTGCATCGTTGGCTTGGACAAAAAGATGGCGAGGGGCTCACCACCTGTCATGTTGTCCCGAAAATATATTCGGTGGAACGTGGGTCGAAGGGACTTAATTGTCTAGACTAAACGTGTTTCTTCCCCTGTATTGGGAATTGCGTGAAGATATTTGTTAATTTATTTATAAATTTATTATTGGATATTAAGGTTACTTCTTTTCGGATATTAAAATAATTTCCTTTAAAAATATAAAAATAATAAAAAAATTGTTTAGAAATAATTACAAAATTAAGATTGTGTTTGTGTAAGTAGAGTAAAAAACGCAAGGAGCTGTTTGCATGTACGTAATGCAAGTACGTATGTTTGTATATAAGGTGTGAACACCTTAGTTAAACACACAAATACAAAGATTTCATAAGTAATGAACATGTATACTGATTTACATAAACCAAAAAAGGCCGAATTAACATTTAACACTAAACCCCTAGAAAAGCAAAATATTATAGTAAGTTGTTTTATAGTAATGTAATTGATACACTTACTGTAAGTAATGTTTGAGAGTATCTTATAAAAGAATATAAATATTGTTGTAACATACCTAATTAAATTATCTCTAACATAAAAGTAAGAAAGTTATATTAAAAAATATAAATTATTAGCTAACGCATGATTAACCAAAAACACGCTTAAGGTCTGCTTCGGACCTAACTTCCTAGCGCATAGTATCACGGTGTTAATGGCATCTTTACCCTTTTGTTTCGGTAGACCTGAGATTTCCAAGTCATTGGCTAACAGGTCCTGATTTCTCTCGCTTGGTTGGATCCTAAATTCAGCTACTGTATTCTCAAGCTCCATGGACTCACATTTGTGCTCGCATTCTTCCATTCGGTTCTCCAGCTTGGTGACCCTGGAGTCAATTTCTTCCAAATTGTTATTACACTCGAGCATTCTATCCCTTAGCATGACGAAAATGTCCCTGATCGCCTTCAGCTCATTGCGCATTGCGCTGAGCTCATTACGAAACAAGCGTATTTCTAGCCCTATGTCAATGTCTTTGTAGACGGAACTACTACCTCCTGACATCCTGACACTTTACCTATTTGTGTATTAGAATTGTCCCCAGCACGAGGAACTTCACTCTTACAAGCAGGGCACATCCAGGAAGTTGATATATTTGCCTTTTCAGACAGGTTAAAGCAGCCTCAATGATGTGTGGTATTACATATGCCACAGGTAACGCCATCTGTCGCCGAAAGGAAGCGGCCGTATACTGCACACTTTACCATATTATTGCTATTAACAAATACTATGCAACAAGTGGCCACTAGATGGCAAAGAAAGAATTATATTAATATACTAAAAGTAAAAAAATTGTTTTTATATGTAAATTAATAATATTCCACTTCGATAGGTACACTGTGCACACGTAATTAAATGTACACACGTAATTAAATGTGTTTAAAATTTTATCAATATATAAAATAAGTTTGTAAGTTTGGACAAATTAATATCTTTGTTACACAACAACAATTAAAGGGTCTTTTACACTGATTGTATCGTTATTTACACTTTTACCATTGTTTACTTTCAAATTACACCACACTAATAGTCAACATCTCCAATCTTTGTTATATTAAGCACATGTATCACTTATGTAACTTTAATACTCAAATTCAATTAAAAGTCGATAACTTTAAGAGCACAGTACTACTCGCTGTCAACAGCTGATCGCGGCTTTCAACAGTTGATCACGACTTTCAACAGCTGATCGCGACAAGTCAACATCATGTGGCCACTAATCTCTTTGTCAGAAATAAGCTCAGGAGAAAGGTGAGTTGAAATCTACTAAAAAATGTGTAGAACTCTGACTATCGTAGAATCGTGGAAATGCGTGAAGATGCAAAACATCGTAGAAACAGAGGGAAAATGCCGCGTACGATCGCCACACTTTCTGTTTTTAAATTTTTAATGATATTTTTATATGAATTTTATTTCCTTTTTTACCAATTCTGTTTTTTAGTCAATTATTTCGGTTTTGGTTTCTCATTTCTTAATAAATACTAGTCTTTTGTTTTATTCTTATTTTTAATATGATCATACTTTTGATTTGAAATATACGAGGATAAAGGGTGCAACAGAAATAATTTCTACCTATGTGTATTTTCAATAAAAATAAATAAAACAAAATTACATTGTGAGAAATAAGTTACAAGATTTAAACCTCAGATTTATTCATTTGACATGGACATTTCTCTGAAATTCGTTGCGAACATTTATGACAAAGTTAAATTAGTTTATATTGTTTACAAACCATTCTTTGAATTCTAATTTAAAAAAGCGTAAAACTTTTGGGGAATTTTTTGTTTATATATAACGTCGTCAGTAGCACTTAAGGCTGTCAGTTACTTAAACGATGATTAAACAAATAAAACAAAAACAGAAGAGTGAAAGTTTCATAATAATAAGTGCAGTTACTCAAAAGATCAGGAGCGAAATGTTATGTCGATATATTTTTGAAAACTTTGTTAATTTGTCTGATTAAATTAAAGAGAAAAAATGTTTTTAATTTTTTTTTTAAATTTCAACTGACACGGGCGGGATTCGAATCCGCGGCCTCTGTCGATCCGAGGCAACGCTTTTACCTCCGAGCCACCGTATCTTACACGAATCAGTTGAAATTTTAAATCTGTATTCTCTTTTCTTTACTTATACCTTGTTTTGGCATCGGCGCCATCTATTATCCCTTTTTGTAAGTGACAATTTGACATTCCTGACTTTTCAGTTAGAAATTATCAGTAAGAAAACGCCAACAATTTTTTTTAGTCCAGTGCTGAACATAAACCACTCTTTAAACAAGGCTTTGTCCCAATCGCCCCACTAGGCAAGAAGATCACAGTTCGAGATAACTTGCCCCTTATACCGGCTAGTCTGCTATTAAAACGGATATTCCGCCATCTATTGATAACCAGTGCTATCATTAATACTTTTTATATATGATATTATTTTATATATGAAACCGTATGACCCCCTACGGGAAGAGGGCATGACATAGGTATTCTTAGCCGATATAACGGTGGCTAAGTACCGCTGGTCACCGGTGGAATAGGATCTTCAACTTCCAATTTTGATAAATTTAAAAGTAATCTTGATGATATCTGAAAAATGAAGCAATGTTAATATTTTACAGTTTTGCCCGAGTTGGATCGATGGGAAGGTTCGTATCATTGAGTTTTCTTGAAACTTATGTACAATTGTGACGATGGCTTGGACTCTAAGACGACATCAGGCCTCTATTGGACTCTATCACCACCGGTCACGTTGTCTTAAAAAGCTCAGTTGAAATGTGGATGGTAATGGTGGTGACCACCCCAGTATTGAGAAATGCTGTAAGATATTAAGATTAATAATAATCCTGTTCAGCACTTTCACACTAAGTTTTTAACAGTGTCGGTTCACTACGCCCACGAAAAAGGACCTATGTATACGGTATATTTATAGGATACCACATGGTAGAAATTTACGCATCTGCTATACCTCTGGAATTGTAGATGTTCATGGGTTACGAGGTTCATGGGCGGTGAGGGCCTCGATGTGGTACTTTATTGTTTCCGATTCCATAACACGCATGCTACAGCTACTTACTTTTGGAATCACAGCAATGTATGTGATGATGTCCCTATTCATGTATATATTTATTTATAACTTGTTTTAAACATACGCCAATATACAAGTATAATATATTTATCAATTAGCTGTGGTCTTATACAATCTCATTCCAACCAATCATTGAAATCAGATTAGGGATCTAAATAACAATTTCCAGGTCAACGACATTACATTCTGTCCCAATATATTCTGGTTGGATTAAACAGTGTCATGTGGCCTTAATTTAAATAAATTTTGTAATGATAAAATGAAATGATCATTTTAATTGTGAAATATTTGTTGATAGATAGATAGATAGATAGATAGATAGAATACTCTTTATTGCACACCAACACATAAAATATACAATATTAAATTTCTTAGATTATGGTGACACAAATGGCGGTCTTATCGCTAAAAGCGATTTCTTCCAGACAACCTTTGGATGGATCGGATTGTAATAGAAAAATCAGGTGTGGGCTTATTGCGCTGAGTTATATCTACATAGTCAGGTCATAAGTATTGTCACACAGTAAAAACTTTTCTTTTAGAATGCTGGCCACAAAAAAGTTTTTTGAATTCGAATTTCGAATTGTTCATGAAAATAAAACTACATATTTTTTAGAATTTTACTCATTTTTAAATATGGAGTAGACGCTTAAAGAAGACCGTGTTGCAGTTATTGCGTTGCATCGTTGCGGTTACGCGCCAATTCAAGTTTTTGACATACTGAAAATTTGAATATAACCAAAAGATTCGTTTTTCGTACCACCAAACGATACAATGAAGACTCTAGTGTAGATGTCAGGTCAAGGAGTGGTCGCCCTCGGTCTGTTAGGACTCCAGCAGTAATAAAAGCTGTGAAGGCTCGAATTCAAAGAAATACCAAACGTAAGCAGCAACTGTTGCCCCTTCAGATGGGTTTAAGCAGAACCACGGTGAAAAGGGTGTTAAATGAAGACTTAGGTCTTCGGTCATATCGAAGAAAAACAGGACATTGTTTGAATGCTCGTCTAATGCACCTGAGACTGAAGAGATTCTGCGCTTTGTTGAAGCGGTACGCGGAAAAAAAATATCGGGAATTCTTTTTTCGGATGAAAAATTATTTACCGTAGAAGAGAGCTACAACAAACAAAATGATAAAGTGTACGCACACAGTAGTGAAGAAGCGAGCAACCGTATTACGCGTGTCCGGCTGAACGGCTATCGTGACTAGCGGAAAGCTAGTAAAACTATAATTTAATGAGCAAGTTTTAGTCGTAAAATAGGTGATCGGGATCAATTGAAGTTATTATCAGTTCGTGATATTGTTACTGTTTCAAGTTTGAAAATGTTTAAACGTAAGTTATAGTCTGTGATTGGAGTAATCTAGAAACTTTTGGGTAATCGAAACGCTCCTTAACGTTTTAAGTGTCTGTCACTTTGTGACGTTTACAGCTACCATAGCTGAGAGGTGTGACTGGAATACAAATTAAGCCCGAGTTCGATCCTCAAGAGAAATGCTCGATTCAATTAGTTTTTTCGAAGCCTCGTTATAAATTTATTGTCACAATAGCCGAGTGGTTGGGTGATCGGAATTCGTGTCAAGAGATCTGAGTTCGATCCGAGGACTCGTAGCAATGGGTTTTTCCAAAAACTTATTTATTTATTTATTCTTAGTGCATCTTAATATATATGAAGGAACAAAGGTGGACTTAATGCTATAAACATTCTCTGCCAGTCAACTTTAAGGCAGTGGAAAACATTGAAGGCAGTTACAAAAAGAATAACAAATAAAAATGATATGCATACATTTTATATACAAACACTATATATACCAATCGATACATATACTGCATACTAAGATACAAATATATATAATATAATAAATATAATGCAATAATAAGATGATGGGACTCAAAGTAGCAGGAAATGAGCCTAAATATTTTTTTGGAATGTGAACTTGCTGCAGGGTTGTCGCAACTTTTCAGGCAGCCCATTCCAAAGACGCGCGGCTTGAACAACAAATGATGAAGAGGAGAAACCAGAGATCAGATTCATCAGAGTTGTCGTTTATAAGTCTCGCGCAAAAATCGAAATTTACTTTTTAAGTAATATCGGGAGATTTTTTATCATATAGAATTTAAAAAATCGTGGAAAGTATCTTATGCACGATTTAAATCATCGGCTTGGACAAAGAGATGGACACGGATTGGGGATCTGTTCCTAATATCATGAGTATAAAACATAGAAGTGTTTACGTATATCAATTTAAATATGTTTTCACTATTTCCACGATTAAATTATTTTTCGCTAAAGACCTGACCGGTATCGTCTTTATGGCAAATTTGAAGGAATTTAACTATGAAATTCCGTCAAGACCACAATCGCGAGTATTCAATATTTTACATAAATATTTCATACTGGTAAAAATTCGCCGCATCGCTTCTAAAATATTTATTGAATGTGCTGAAGTGGATATGTCAGTGAGTGGAATAAGTTCGTGCGATCACTGAATGGCTCATGCATAGAACCTTAAATTAAAAATATTTGGTGCATTCAATATCCAATCTCATAAACTGATTATGAGATTGGATACCAAATATTTTTATTTACATGACGACCTCTTCATAATGATATAATGGCGCATTTACTTTTTAGCCATTCAAAAATCGCCCAACTTGCTTAAATAAATTTTAACTTATTTTCACGCCATTCACAATACTTTGTTAGAAAGAGACCCAGAAAATTAATTTCTTTAAATTCACCTTTTTCCGGAGACATCTTTGGGACAACGTTTGGGTGAGCTTGCTGCCGTTTTAATGTTTTGAAAAAACTCATTGGTCCTATCACCTGGAGTCCTATAACCCAACCACTCGGCTATCGTTACTTTTAATATCAATAAAAGAAATGATACTGCTAATGTCTATTTAATATTTGTAGCGTTCTTCTTACTTATCGTGGACCTTTTACTGTCGTACAATTATCGCCTGTTTTAATCTTTACTTTGTCCTTCGACAAATAATTTTTAATTTGAAACCAAACTTTAATTAAAGCCGCCGACTGTGACGAGAACTTCAAAGCTGCTTTATTCAATGACAATCTTAAACGAACTCGTGGTTAAAATTAATTAATTTGTGATCAATAAGAATATATTTATTAAAATCGCTGTGAATCAAGTTTTTTTCGGAGAAAATTACATCTGCTGATTGTTTTGAATCGGAGTCCTAATTGGAAGTTGATTAATAGTAGTTATAATTATAATATCTGCTCGCATAATCCCCAATGGGGTAGCCAGAAAGGAAATAGCCAATTTTGTATGTACTCGTACTTCTGATACTGAGTCTCCCTTCTTAGAGAAGTACAAAGGGTCTGCCACATCAAGAATCTTAATACAAGTGTCTTATTTGTTCAATTTACATGCCTATATTATGAAATATAAATGTATAAATAAAATAAAATTGATTTCTTGTAATTACGCGAATACTACACATTTCAAATAAAACAATTTTCTGTTTTTGTCGCGTTTTTAGTTCCTGACGTTTCGGATGCTTTACAGAATCCGTGGTCACGAGGTGAGTTAAAAAGGGGGGAAGTAAAAATACAAACTTATACAGGGAACAGTTTTAAAGTCGCCGAGTGGCGATCGGAATTCAGGTCAATGATTTTTAAAAGTAACAACTTATGTATATCTTTCGCTTGGGTATAAAGGTGGCGACAGACTCACCACCTGTCACATTGTCCCAAAAACTACCAGTGCCCTCGATGCAAGATTGACTGAAAGGGATTAACTGTGTAAGATATTTTTTTTATTTAGTGTTCGAACTTAGGTTAGAGTCAGTTCATTCGAAGATGGATAAAGAAATTTGTAACACTTGGACTCAAACTGTGGTTTATTTTAGGCTAAGATTGTGGCGACATCTATGTTTCCACATAAGAAGCTCGTGACCCCGACGTGATTTCACCACCAACCGACCATTGTAGCGGAGAAGGTGATGCAGGAAAAGGGTAGCTACCCGTCAGATCAGGTGATCGAGACCTGAGGAGGACGTTTCCTCCGCAAGTGTGCTTTTTTTTGTGTTGATAACCGTGGAGGAAAATGCTTTACGCACGAACGTTTCCTGACCGGGAGGCCACCGAAACGAACAGTGTCGGACTCGGATCTCAGAAGGAGAAACATACCGACTAAAAACCATCCACGGGCCCGAAGGCCCGCGGGTAGAAAGAAGAAACGAGACATCGTCGTGACGCACTCGAACCCTGTAACGAAGCGAAGACCTTCGACATACGGGGGAGGGGGAGGGTTCCGCAAGTGTGCCCTATCGGTAATCGTATATATGCATGTATTTATGAGAACTTCAATAGCGCGATGTAGGCCGTCAATGTGTTTCCTGAATCCGCCACTAGCGAGCTTCTTATGTGGTGACATAGATGTCACCACATCACTCCCCCGCTGCGACTGGTAGTCGGAAGCGCGGAGAGCTTGACGTTGAGCAGTCTGGCGTTGCGGTGAGAGGCTGTGACCAGATCTACGGTGAGTCGAGATGTATGGTCACAGTGCCGATGCCGCAGAGTCATCCTGAGGAGAAGGAGGCCCACCATTGAAGATCCTCAGTGGCTGACAGGACTAGGAAGCACTCATTGTGCCGACAGTAGTCCGGTGCTGTGACTGCGTAGGTGACATCGATATTGTTGGAGAAGCTCGCTGCGTTGTTCTTCGTTGTTGGCGGTGAGATCACGTTGAGGTCACCAATGCAGCGGATGATGTGCTGCAGGAAAAGGGTAGCTACCCGCCAGGTCGGGTAATCGTGACCTGGGGAGGACGTCTCCTCCGCAGTGTGCGCTGTCGGTAATCGTATATATGCTTGTAATCGTGCGAACTCCGATAGCGCGATGTAGGACGTCGATGTGTTTCCTGAATCCGCCACTAGCGAGCTTCTTATATGGAGACATAGATGTTGACACAAGATTACTACTTTTAATTTAAATGTGTTTACATAATTTGCTTTGTATGTATTGTATGAACTTCATAATGAAACGATTGTAGATTAATAAATAATAATGTATGACTGTTATGTATATTACTTGTAACGATAAATAAATGATCTGATTTGATTTGTGTTTCTATAATACAATCTCTTTCTTTCTGCTCTCTTCCTAACTTCAATCCCGCAATTAATAGCCTATACCATATAATGTTTTATTCACACGGTATAATGTTAGAGTTAAGGCAAAGATATTACCATGATAATTATTCCTACACCAGCGGCACACTTCGATAGGGAGGGGAAGACGTGTGTCACTGGCTATACTATATACTGAACATAAGTTATGTAAGTGAGCTCTTTATACGAGACATAATATTTACTCTATTAATTTTAGATAAAGTTATCTTACATACAAGATTACGAGACAACCTTTTGTGCTTGTGATAACGACATTTGAATTTAAATTAAATCATTTAGTATTTTTTTAATACAGCATAATTTCCTTATGAGGATTCTTTAACGGAGAAAAACAGGCGAGAGAAACTCCGTAGGTATCGTCGTTTTCGTATTTTTACTAAAACTAAGGTAAATCGACATCATATAATTAGATATTTCTCTAATGGGAGCGACCAATTCATTCCAGTAGTTACTATCATTAATGTTTTCATAGTATACTTTCCAGTTTTTCTTTAATATATGTCTGTAACCAGTTTAGAGGCAGCATAAGAATATACGATTCCCGTTCTTTCCGAAGATGTCATTAAAGGCGGCTTAGTAATGTCTTAGAAATGTCAAAGGGTGCGTCCAAATCTGGCGAATACGTCGGCCCCGCGGTCTGCGTGGAGAAGCAACTATAAGTGCCCGGCGCGCCTCTTTAGTGCAACTCACGCAAGGCTCGCTTAATGCGCAGGCGCCGCACGCGTGCAGCTTCTATACTGTAACATGTCAAGACGTATTCAGCTTTCGGCTATAAAAATAAATAATAGTCTAACAAAACTAAAAAACACGCTTTTATAGAAAACCGAACTAAAAAATAGAAAATAAATTTTAAATTAAGAATTGCGTTAAAAATTTCAATAAATATAAATCAATAATAGTGTGAATAAAGAAAATTATTTTATTTTAAAAAAGCGTGGGATGCTTTTTAAGGTATTATCAAAATGATAATCACTCTACTCATATCTGTCAATAAAACATTTATAACTATAGACACCATGCACCTCACGCTTCGATTTTAAGATGGTTACGAGTATATGGTTATCCCCATGGTTTTTCTTAGTCGCCTCTTATGACATCTCATTGTGAAGAAAGGGAGTGATAATATTTTTACTGTTAAAAATTTTATGTTTGATTTTTTTTTGTTTTTATGTTTTAATTCCAATTTATAAATATATTTAAATCTATATTCATATTTAATTTAAATATTTTTTCTTTTTGTATGTATTCTGCCTGTATATATTCACTTATTAATAAGGTTTGTAGCTGTTAACACAAGCCTAAGACTAGCACTTATTTTTACTCAAGGATATTCATTGTACGTAAAGCTGAAGTTTTAATGTGAAACTTCGTCGACTTATCTCACTTCTTATTACAACCGGAACCTTATATGTTTTCCTTGATACTTTGTGTACAGAACTCAGTGTATTACTTACAAAGTTATTCGTAGAAGTTGACGATGTGATATTTTTTTAAGTTAATGATGAATTAAACGACCTCCGTCGGCGAGTGACCACCCACACCAGTTTCATGGTATCGCCAGTTCTGAGGGCACTTGCCAGGTGGATTGTCGATCGCATTACCAATACTCGATTTTATTTACGAATTTTAGAGCGTTTTATAGGCTTTCTTACTCTCAGTTGTTAAGTCGAGGAGAGAGGGGGCTGAGTTCATCAACGCACTGTTGTCATTGTTAGCTTCGTCTCGTAAGCACTTGTATTATGGTACCAGAAACAACGAAGGTACCTCAAACACCCAGAACCTAGAAAAGGTAGAAAAGTGTTTTTTACATTGACCCAACCGGAATTCCAATCCCAGACCTCAAATCTGGCGATACCAAAAAAACTCGTGTGTATGCTACCATGGAAGGGAAGTCGCAGATTTATTTCCTATATGACGAAATCATATTTTATATCCTCCATTTTACGAATCTTGTCGTTTCGTTTTCGTACATATGAACTAGCATGAATAACTGATACTCAATATTCTTTTATATTCTAGAATCGTATGTTATTTCATCCTTGATACTAATCTTGTTAGGTATTTACAATGTTTCCATCTCATGTGTTAGGTATGAGAATGTTCAAAGTTTTCAAGTAGGTCGTGGCTTCTAGTGTTGCTCAAACTTTGCCTGGATAAACTTTGGAAAACAATGTGTTGTTAGGATTCTTTAGTTTTGCTTGCTTTAGTTTCGATTTTGCGGTTAAACGTGATTTCACTAAATAACAAAACGTATAAGTTAATAAGTTAACGCATTAATATTTACGAAGGGACGAACCGTCAGCCTAGTTGTAAATGAACTTGCCTTCGAAACTGACGGTTAGGGATTCGAGCCCGGCTTGGTGCAAAAACGTGTTATGAAAATTGATGTTTGTACTCGAGTCATGGATGTTTATGTGTATACATAAATATTTAACTATGTAAATAATATGTATATGCGTGATTATGTTTTTCTATTGGCTTTAAAACTAAGACCGTGACAGGCTCACCACCTGGAAAATTTGAGAAAATAAGTATTGTTTACAACGAGGTTAATGGTGATAAACCTGTTTAAAGAGGATATATTAAAGAAATATCCCTACGATGTATTAAGTAAAAAATTAATGGTGGAAGTTTTCCTGTTCTTATCTCTCTTCAAGATATTTAAGAGAAGTCCTTTGGCAACTATTGGTACCAACCTACGGTAGCAACCTATGAATATAGGTTGCTACTTCACATTTTTCTTTCAAGGGAATCGTTCGACTCTAATTTAGATTTTAAACGGTCGACCTAGAAACTTATATAACGAGGTAACCCTGACCCCGAACAAGTAAATTGTTAAAAAATAATAAAAACGGATAAAAAGCCATCAAGATGTCAATAGCTACTAGAGATGAATAAAAAATATACTTAGATATTTATATGTGATAAAATTGTAGATTCTTTCGTACATTTACACTTATTAATGATCGCTTAACAAGTCTATGCTACACAAAGCTCATAAATGTTGAGTTACATGATAAATTCTACGTCGATGTACTTAGATTTCACAGGTGCAAACATATTCAGCGAGGCTTCTAACATATCACCCCAGTAAATTGATTTACATCCTCTATTTAGAGGCACAAGCGTTGTTTAATATGTAATATTAAACAACGCTTGTGAAAATATGTAACATAGATTCCACGACCTCCGTGGAGGTTCTTCACTATATTATGGAATTTACTATTATATTTTTTTACGTAAACTATAAATACGAGTATGTCGGAGTATTCTCAGAGGAAATGAAATGAAATCAGCAGCAGGTTTAGAGAAAAAAAAACACGAATACAACAACATAGTTATTTATGAATGTGTGTCAAAGAACAGAAGTCAGATAATTTTCTCCCGGGAGTTCAGAAGAAATAGATTATTGTATGTATTTCTTCTGAACTCCCAGGGCGTATTTTGGTTTAATACTTGTTGGAACATTTGTATTCTTACAAGCATTTATTCTTTTTTGTATTACATGATCTAGCGGGAAAATAAAATTTAATTTTCTTATTGATTGATTGTATTATTGAAATACCAAAAATTAATTGTACAGTTGTTGCCAAAATTTAAATATGGCTAACCTACCGACCTTATAGATACATACCTCACAACTTAAATATCCGTCTACCCATCCTTAACTTAATTTTAGCTTAGCTTAATTTTAGTATAGTATTATACGTATTTTTTATACCGCCATCTGTCGGAAGCCAATGGTATATGAAGGCTTTTCCCTTTGTCATCTCTAAAAACACCCTCTCCAACAATCTTCCAGGAAAGAAAGGGAACAGTGTATTCTACTTACGCAATCGACAAAACAATGAAATTCATTTTTTTAAACTTTACACATTCCTACTCGTAATACTGTGAGGAAGTAGTTTAAAACTGTTAAAACATTATATAGCGTTTCTTATATACACGTATGGATAAACATTTGAATTTTCTCCCTACGGAGTACCTTTCGCCTGTTTTACTTCCGTTAGAGGAAATTCATTACAGTGTTAGATTAAAAAATGACGATCGGTGGATATTAATTATATGTTACTCATGTCAATAAAATGATTTAATTTGATTTCATTAAGAGCCCTTAATCTATTTGTTTATTGAGAGATGAATTTCTTTCAAACCAATTCTGGATGAAGCTTATTTGGAATAACGTGTATTAGTCTATCGCAGTCTTAGACTGTAGCAACATTATTTATTTTAATATACTATTAAAATATTTTTATGGTGTTTGTTTTTATTTTCAAAAACGTGGACTTTCTCATACGACAAAGCTTTCTTTTACTTTCCTGAAAAGCTTTCAAGTTGAGTGCTTCTTAAAAGTTACAACGAGAGCGGATATTAAAACAAATAAACCGAGACTGTAACGATTTTAAATCGTTTTCACTTAACGGTACCTTTCCGATTAAAAAAAAAAGTTTTTTGGTTTCTTAATGGCAGGCCATGTTCTATCCTCCCAAACGATCAGTTAAAGATTCGCTCGTATGGATAAGTACAGCGTTATACTGCAAACAGAAAGACAGACACGAAGGCGAGCTTCTGTGTTTGACCGTCAACTCCCGTACTTGATTGTCTAGACCTCTGTCTACAGTCTACACCATAAGGAACGGCGTGAATATTATTTATTTACATATATATTTTTTTGGTCTGGTGCATTTCGAGATGGTTACATTTCCAAGGTATTTCCTTAGTCACCTCTTACGACACCAATGGGAAAAATAGGATGGTATATTCTTACGCCGTAACCATCCGAAAAATTATAATTTATTAACATTTAAATATTTCTTTTAGAATTTTTTATGAAAATAAATACGATAACGCCAAATTTAATTTTTATTATGCAATTTTATTGATTTTTGAAGCATATTTATGCTGAACTTTTATGTTATTAAATTAAAGAGAAATCCTTGTTTGAGGCTTCCTTGAGAAAAAAATCCTTGCTTTAGAAAATTTTAAAATTTTATAAGCATTTTGAGTATTTCGGCTTTCAGTAAATAGTTTGATTAAAATATTTTAAAGTAACAGGATTAGCTAAGAAAGTTTATTTGTTTTTTTAATATTTTTTTCTCGAGGAGATTCAATTTTTAAGTTGAAATGTTTAAACTTTATAAGGTCCGTGAAGTAACAGCGTAAGAATATTACCACTCCCTTTCTTCCTGAGGATGTAGTAGGTGACGACTAAGGGAATCAGCCTTGAATGTTAATAATCGTTATGGCAACCGATAGATGGCGGGATAACCGTCTCTAAAAATATCAGACCAAAATTATTAAACTGATGATGGGCAGCAGCGTCTGAGTGCGTGTGGTCTGGTACTGCGATCGCCAATCCGATTGCCATGTTTAACGTATTAGTTATACATAGTTATACATAGTTATACATAGTAAGGTTGGTTTTAATATTGGGCCCTAGATGCCGCTGCATGTTGTTTACATTGCGATGTTGTTTGACTGTTATGTAATTCATATATAAGCCACTTGAGATATGTAAATGTTGCTTCTTGCTCGTCTAATAATAAATATTCAGTGCGGCGAGAGTTACCAGTCTTTCTTTCTCGCATACCGAGTGGCTCATTGTACCTCTAGTGGTGTACATTTGGTCCTAGCAATCCGGATACTAACCGGCTTTTTGGAAGTTAATGGAGGGAACTTTAAAACCTCCCACACTAGTAGGGGCAGCGGACCGTTGCTCAATATGTACAGTCCAGCTAAAAGGTCTACGTGCTGACCGATAGCTGTGACGACAGCAAGCACCATTGTGAGCTGTCAGGTGCGAAAGAGGCAGCGAAGAAAGATCGACGACAGTTAGTTCTGCCAGGTGGACATCGTACGAAGGCGACGTGGTGACGTCAGGAAGAGGAGGCTGCACATTGATTGGTGCGGAGGATGAGCGCTAAAACTAAGTTAGTATATTGTGAAGGTGTGGTATCAAATGAAACTGTGAGTACAAATTCTGATAATTTTAGCGACTTTCAACTTTAAGAAGAAGAAATAATTATCATAGTTGAATTTTAAAGATTAATTAATTTATGTTACAATTTGAACTTTATTTGTACTAGTAAGTAAACTTAGAGTATTTGCGTTAGTATTAACTTTTACTGATAATTTTGAAATTGTATAATATTTTCAATTTTACTTTGTATCAATTCTTTCGGGATATTATAACAATATCTAAGATATTATACCTAGGATTTATAATTGCAATTTTGTCAATATAACAAGATGAGTATTGAAAAAGAAAAGTTAGCGGAAAATATGGATAATTTAATATTTTGTCAGGAAGATTTGAGTTCTCGTGTCAAAAAGGCTGACATTAATTTTAAAAAGAGTCCAAGAGAGCGTATTACCAAAGAGTATGTATGTAGAGTCGCGTTTAGAAATGTTAGAACAACTTTGGTGCGAATTTCTAGCTGGCCACAAAGAACTTATTAAAAGTGTATCTGCTAGGGAATGGAACAAATTTAGTTATTTTAAAGTTGACATATACGATAATATTGAAATCATTTATATGGACTATAGGACTAATCTTAAAACGTATTTATCTGAAATTTCAATGAATTCTGCGGGGCCGAGTTAAAGTAATAAGATTGTTAAAAATAGTGTAAAATTGCCTAAATCTAATATTCCACAATTTTCAGGCAAATACTCTGAATGGACTACGTTTCGAGACTTGTTTAAATCTTTAATTGATTCTATTTGTGATTTAGATAACGTGTAGAAATTACAATATCTAAAAGGTTTTTTAGTTGGTGAAGCAGAACGTCTTCTTAAACATATACCAATTACTAGTGACAATTACGATAGAAATTGAGCTTTATTAGAAAATAAATATAATAACAAAAGGTTTATTTGTCATTAAATTATAAAACGGTTGCTAAGCCAACGTAATATTGTAAGCGAATCTGCTAATTGTTTAAAAGATTAATTTGATAATACCAATGATTGTTTTGCTTCACTCTCAAATTTCGGTATTAAAACTGATACTTGGGATGTTATTGTAATTTATATCATAACATTAAAATTGGACCCTGAATCTAGGAGGCAGTGGGAATTGTATGTAAGTAATAATGTTGCAAATGATGATTTACCAAGCTACAGTCAATTTCAAGAATTTTTTACAAACCGTTACAGAGCCATAGAATTCCTGCCTTCCGATTCAAAATCCAAAAATAAAATTAGTAATGTTCATTTTGGAAAGATCAATGCTATGCATTCAGCAAATGTTTGTTGTTTATTTTGTTCTGGGGATCACAAACTTAGCAAATGTAAAAGGTTTGTCAAAGAATCGGTAAACGCGCGTCGTAATTTTGTAAGAGATAATCGTATCTATTTCTGTTGTCTTGAAACTAATCATTCGGCTAAAATGTGTCATAACAAAATGAAATGTAACATTTGCAAAAGAAAACATCACACGCTCTTACACCCGGTAACGCAACCAGAAAACCGAAATCAGGACAATGTAGAAAATACAGATATTGAAACGCCCACGCCTGTTGTTTCGTGTGTGGCTGGAAGTAAACAAAGCCAACAAGTACTGTTACCTACAGCTATGGTAAACGTAGTTTCTAAAGCGGGCAATTTGCATTCGATTAGAGCGCTACTGGATCAAGGATCTCAATCATCATTTGTGACCTAGTCCACGGTACAAATGTTAGGTTTAAAGAAAACTCCTATGAAGGGTACGATTTCAGGAGTAGGTAACCATGACAATTAGTTCTCGCGGAAATCCTAATGTGGTGATTATGGTAAAGGCGTGTGGTGTTGTGGTAAACAACCAATATACATTTATTAAAATGGGATGAGCTGACCAAAATGACTTTAGCAGATCCGCAATATTATTGTTCAAATCAAATAGATATATTATTAGGAGGAGAAGTATATAGTGAGATAATAAGCGAAGGGATGAAAAAAGATCCATTTGGAAAAATGGTCGCGCAATCCACCACACTTGGATGGATTTTATCTGGTACAGTTGATACTTCACTTAAACCACTTAGCAAGATTCATGTCAGATTGATAAGAACAAATCATTTAAAACATTTTGGGGATTAAAAACAGAAAATAGTTTTTGCAGACAAAGGTTGTTGACAGTGGATGAAAAACGGTGTGAAGTAATCTTTGCAGACACCACTAAACGGGATGAAAATAGAAGATATGTTGTCCGTCTTCCATTTAAAACCAAAAGTCTGGAAGTAAGCGAATCGTTCAGGATATCTGAAAAAAGATTATAAACATTAGAAAGGAAATTTATTCAAAATAAATTGAAAAAAAAAAAGATATTCAAAACGTTACCTGGCTATGAAAGTGCTGCAGTAAGCAGCTCTTGATGACGGTGCTGATTTTCCAATAGCAACTATAAGCATCCTGCAAAATTTCTACATGAAGGATTTATTGACAATTAGCTTAAGGTTTAACTATAAATGAAGAGCTAAAGAAATTGTTTGATGAGGTTTTCAATTACAATAGCAAAAGCAAAAATACTACGAGCAAAAACAATGCAAGTTGATAAGATAAAATGAGGGGATACAGGAAAATGGCTTAAATCTAAAAAAAAATGCAGTAATAAATATTAGTACTTGCTTGGAACCGCAACAATGATGCAACACTAAAAACTATGAAAACGAATTAGGAGATAACTAAGGTTGTAATGGATAGTGTTGCCGATATGTGGGGTCGATATTCTTCACTTAATAAGTTGACCAGGGTAATTGCACGTTGTCGACGATTTTGAATAACCGGAAATCAAAGAAAGAAAGGCATTTAAATAAAGTATAAACTTGAAAGTGTTATACAAAAAAAATATAAACGTCAAAAATGGCTTTATAAAAGAATCTTAAGCAAAGAAAATAAAAAAAAGAAAATAAAAGAAATTTTAAAAGACTTACCTCAATTACAGTTCCTGATGCAAAATGAATAATGAATGTCGGTGTGAGATTTCACAACTTAAACTTATGTGGTATATGATACAGACAATCATTTAAATTTCTAAAAAAAATATTATGTACTATTGTATGTAGGTATTGTATTGTATATACGGTGTCATTATAGCACATAAATTATTAAAATAATAATTATAAATTTCCTATAAAAATCTTTGCTCAATTAAAAATTGCAAAGTTGTGTGTTCTCCCAACTAGTAGTAAATTGGGTATTTGAATTTGTCATTTCGTTTGCTTGGTTGTGTTATTTTTAATTGTCTGTTATTTTGTTTGGCAGTATGTTTAACGTAATAGTTATACATAGTTGATAGTGATTGTAAGGTTGGTTTTAATATTGGGCCCTAGATGCCGCTGCATGTTGTTTACATTGCGATGTTGTTTGACTGTTATGTAATTCATATATAGGCCACTTGAGATGTTGTAAATGTTGCTTCTTGCTCGTCCAGTAATAAATATTCAGTGCGGCGAGAGTAACCAGTCTTTCTTTCTCGCATACCGAGTGGCCCATAGTACCTCCAGTGGTGTACATGCCATGCGTGGCGATTATGGTAAATCCTCCCTTTGGTACAGGCCGATGTCCTGCAGTGGATGTCAGGAACAGGCTGATATGTATGTATGTATGTATTTATTTTAATTGGACCCCGTCTTATCAGTGGCTTAGTCCGTTACTAAATGTACTGTGTGGTTACGATGTACGAATGTACCAAATCTCTCTTACCGTGGGTTACGTAATAGGCGACTAATGGAAAAGTTCAAAAAATCCAAGCATACGTAAGTCGAACGTTTACATGTAAATATTTATAACAAATAATAAATAATTCTAAAATATATAAATATTTATCAAATTTTAAAATATTCTTTTAAATATATTAATATTAATGCCAGTGACACATATAATATACAAGTTATCAGCTCTAACAGATAAACATAAAATTTTTAAATCTATATCTTATGCTAGGACGGGTAAGCACTTAAAATATTTGGGTTCATCTTGCATAAGTATATACATACGTAACGGCCTGGAAAAGGTCTTCTTCTGAGCGAAGACCTCAACTGTAAAGGGAGAGTTTGCTATAATCGCCACGCGATTGACGATCGCTATTCTGGATACCTCGCAGCACCCCGTCAACCGTCTGATGAATAATGGTCTGGTGGCTTTGAGTTAGCTTCAAAATACCATTGATTAATCAATGAAGGCCTCTAACAATACCTATGGGAAGATAGGCCTCACCTTTCTTATTATATTATATTCTTACACCAATATCACACGACAAAATTATTATTAATTAATAATCAAGTTATTTTTTTATCTTCACGTAATTTACCATACTAAAGACCCACTTTTAACCTAAGCTTATTCCTAACAATGTGACAAGATGTAATTCCAACAATACCAAACAGAGTTTATAAGCAAACTTCGAAACTAAATTATGTGTCTATTTACATAAGCCTTAAGTAGTCATACCGACAAACGTAGAGACAAGACAAACATTGACAGTAACTTCGATTTACATTTTAATACGCAATTAACACAACTATTACTGGCATACTATCTGACTGCTCAAAGAATTGATGCGTGTGTGATTATTTATTTAAATTTAGTAAGATTCAGTATTTATTACTCTTGCTAAGTCTTGGGTTCATAGGTCGCCACAAAAGTACATATGTATGTATGTACATATGTACGAGTACATATAGCAGATATGTACTCGTACATATGTATTGTACCTAGTAATATCTACGTGTAGTTTAATAATTTCTTGTATTTACGCGAATACTCCACATTTGAAATAAAACGATTTTCGGATTATATCGCGTTTTTAATTAGTTTTTTACAAACTATTTTTATTTCTTCTAGATTTGACAAGCCACAGATCCTCGCGAAAGACACCAATTCCTACCCAGGATGATCCGTGAGGCTACTGAAATTAAAAAACATCCTAATTTCAATAGAGAAGATGGTTGGGTACTACCACCTGCTTGGGATCCACTCATTAATAAAATTAAATCCAAGACCAAGCATACCACTGCAAGAACTCAAGATACAGTGAGCACATTCTGCGTAAATCGGATCCAAAATTAATAAATAAAGTTGACGGTAGCCGAAGGTAGCTGTGACGGCGGGATGTTCAAGACCTCGGTCCCCCCATGACCACGGTTGCTGTAAAGCATCCGAAACGTCGGGAAATAAAAATAGTTTACAAAAAGCTAATTAAAAACGCGATAAAATCCGAAAATCGTTTTATTTTAAATACGTGTAGTGTGTACTTTAACAAATCCATTGATGTGTGATTCCATTGGAAAGGGATTTAAAACGATCGATGTTTCCTAACGCGTTACCCGCTACTGATACACTAAATTAAATAAATACATACATAGGTACATAGATAGGGACAACATGACATGCATTGCTCTGATCCTCAAGTAGGTAAAGCACTTGTGACATGGAATCGAAACCAATGGGGATACCACAAACATATAAAATCGGAAAAATTTAGAAAAAGTAGTAATGTAGTATATAGAAATATATTGAATATAATAAAGTGTTTATACATTTATTTTTTATCTTCACGCACAATCCTTGACGGGGTAGCCAGAGAGAACAGATCGCCAAGTGTCACGATCCAGGCTCTACCATATCTCTTCCACAAATTCTTTCCTGTCATCAATGATGTTAAACTTTTCGGCCACCCTTGCTACCTTGCTAACTTCGGATGCTACCGACCGACTGTGGTTCTGGTATCGCCTTCCGGTGGCGCCAACCCGCGAACAGACCCCTAAATCTAGTAATCACTAGATAGTGATCCGTTCCCAGGTCAGCACCTCGGAACACTCGCGTATCCGTCACCTGTTTTCGCAGTCGGTCATCCACCAGGAATAAATCGATCATACTTCTCTCATTCTCTCTTTTTCTAGTATACATATCGATTTTCTTGTGACTAAACATAGTGTTTGTCACCAGAAGACCCTTTTCTTTGCATACAGCCAGTATTAGCTTGCCAGCATCGTTAACCCTTTTATCATCAAACATTCCAAGCACCGACTCGTACCCTGGCCGAGCGGTACCATACCCATCCATTGAATCACCACATACAACAATTCTTTCGTTTCCTCTAACCAAATCTAGAACTTCTCTTACATTCTCCCAAAACTTCACCTGGTCAGCTCTGGACGACGAAGCTACAGGCGCATAAACAGCCAAAAGGAATAACTTCGTCAGTTCCAATTTAAAGCGAACCCAGGGAAGTCTTATTAGAACCTTATATTCAGTCATAACATCGATAAACCAAGACGGTAGCGGCACCCCCCCCCCCTCCCTGGCAGGCGCTCTCGCTCTCCGGGACTCCGGACCATAGAGCTAACGCCCCGCCAGGGAGCTCTTCAGTACCACTGCCCTTCCGTTTGGTCTCCGACAAACACACGACATCCAATTCTCTTCCTTTCATTATTTCGATCAACTCATTCGTCTTATCTCTTATACCTCCCCTAACATTCCACGTGCCAACTCTACACTGTGTCCTGCACCTTCCCCCGTGTCGGGCTATGCGGGACGGGTAGCGGTCCCCATCGCCGCTTTGCGCGCTGCATTCTACACCAACGGGGACGAACTGGTATGCGTCGCCTTGAGGGGACGTCCTAACCCTGGATGGCATGGGTGCGCTGTTGTGAAGAATTGCAGCCCTGAAAAGGGCTGGCAAGGCTCGCGACTGGCACGCTTCCACAATGACCGACAATGTAATAAAGTGTGAATACATAATAAGCTGACGTCACACCATCTTGTCGTCCTACAATGGGTTGTGTTGGTATTCAATGCATACTAATACAACTCTCAACTCTTAACTTTAGTTTTCCAAGTTTCTCCTAATTTCACAAACAACATTTCATTTTTTTTTAATTTTTTTTTTTAGTTTTATTTAAATACTCATTAGAGGTTCAAAAGCATTCGCTGTAACGTACCGACACATGGAGAGAGTATTGTCTAGGTACGCGGTTACATTAGCGAAGTAGGTTATAAGGGAGGAAAATGTTTTGAACTGTGTCACTCTTTTTTTTAAGTCGCGATAGCTGAGTCGTAGGGTGGTAGCAATTTTGAGTCAAGAGAATCAAGTTCGATCCCCAAATGGGTTTTTACAAAAACTTATGGACAAATTTATCGTTGACTTAAACATAGAGACGGCGATGGCTTCACCACCTGTCAAGTTGGCCCAATAATATCTTCGATGAAAGATTATGAAAGGTGGGTCGACTTAATTGTTTATACCTCTGTCTACCTCTGTATACCTCTGTATTGGGAATGACGTGAAGTAATATATACTCCTTTTTTATTCATTTCCCAGTACGGAGAGTAGTCAGAGATCTATGTACTTTTTAATCCCGTAATCCACATTAAACCAAATCTTTTTTGTGATGACGTGACATGTGGTGAGCCTCTCACCGTAAACACTAAGTCTAAGCAAACGATACAATACATGGTACATCAGTATTGGGAATAAGTTATCAAAAAAAGAACAATCGGCATTTTTATTGGCAACATTATATTAGCATTAACATTATATTTATATTAGCTAACAATAATAAATACATACATATAATCACGCCTCTTTCCCGTAGGGGTAGGCAGAGACCACTTCTTACCACTTGCTACGATCTTTGCATATTTGGTTCGCTTCGTCCACTTTCATTATTCCCTTCATACATTCTCTTCAATTTACCTGGCCTCTTGACCTGGCCTTTTTTCAGGACCTCCCTGATTTGGTCTCGAAATGTCCGCCTAGGTCTTCCCCTTCCTACACTTCCATTCATACATTTTTTCGTCAATCGTTCTTCATTAATTCTCTCGACATGGACAAACCATCTTAGCATACCTTTCTCAATTTTAATCACTACATCTTTTTTCAGACCACAATGTTTCCTTATCTCACTATTCCTTATCCTGACAATTAGTTTAACTCCTACTTCTTAACGTTCTCATTTCAACTGCATTTACTCTGCTATCATGTTGCTTCTGCCATACCCAACTTTCACTTACGTACATGAGTGTTGGAATCAACACTCCCTCATGCACAGCCAAACGAACCTTGGTAGACACCTTCCGAATGCTTATAAAGGAGTGCAAAGCTCCATTCACCATGTTTACTGCATTCCATCTTCTTTCAACATCACTCTCACACTTTCCATCTCTTATAAATTTTGAATCCACACAAAAATTCACCTGTTCAATTTGTTCATCTCCAATCAGGATATTACAGTCTGTCATTGCCTCATCTCTTTCAAACACCATCACTTTCGTCTTCTTTACATTCATCTTCATTCCCTTTCTAACAGAAGCTCCAGTCATAGCAGTTACCATCTCCTGCAACTCCTCGGCTGAAGACGCAAGTAATACTTGGTCATCAGCACAGAGAAAACATTTCACGAGTATAGTTACTCGTCAAATGTTTTCTCTGTTCGTCAAATGTCTTCTGTGAATTAGTATTCATTCTTAATCCACTTTCATTCTCTTTTAGATCTGTCAAGCAATTGTTCATGGACAGATTAAACAGTCACGGTGACGCTGCACAGCCCTGTCTAACACCTTTTTCGATATTGAACCATTCAGTGTATGCCCCGTTTATCCTTACACAAGCACTAGAATCCCTATAAAGAGATTGTAATACCTGTATGAGGATACTGCTCACACAGTTCACGGATAATTCTGACCACAATTAGTTCCTCACCACTCTATCATAGGCCTTTTCTAGATCCACGAACGTGCAATAGACCTTCTGGTTTTTAGCCAGACACTTTTTGGCTATGCATCACATGGAAAAGACCGGATCCGTACATCTCATTCCCTTTCTAAATCCCGCTTGTGCTGTCCATACTTTTTCTTTTTTCTTTCTGTTTCATTCACAACTCTTTCAATCAATACTTTCGCATACAATTTCCAACAACGCTGGGAAGGCTTATGACGCGGTAATTTATAAAGTCCTGCCGTGACCCTTTTATTATACAATAGCACGATTACGGCTTTAGACCAGTCCAGTCCTCACTATGCCCTGTCCAGTCCTCAGCATCTCGACGGTAATCCTATCATACTCTGCAGTCTTACCTTTATCTCATACTTTTCAACGCTTTTACTATTTCATCCGTGCTTATCTCACTTTCATCAACATTTATATAAACCATGGACATTTATATTAACAGTAGTAGAGCCATGTTTTGCTGTTGCATGCTTTTGTTGATGCATGTATGGGCAGGCTCGACCGGGGAAGTACCACGGCCTCACAGAATACCGGCGTGAAGTAGAAGTTCTGCGTTTCGTCTGGTGAGTGCAAGTAACCGGAGGCCCACACACCCCCCTCCCCTTAAAACATGATAGCGGAAGAAGAAAATCTACTAATCTCAGGGGGGTACCAGCACCACCGATGCTGGAGAATCACCCTCTGAGCACCCGCGCTCGGGCAACGCTAAAGAGCTAAAGGTTAAAGGAGATACGCCTTGAATTGCCATACTTGACTTGCGGATTTGTCGATCGTAGCACAAGGTACCTTATGCCGTAGACACTGCTACCCGTTTACGGTCTGCTTAATTTTGTTCGTGTTAAATTAACTACATGACGAATAAAATCAGCTAATTATTGCAAAATCGCTTTAAATGATTTGAATACAGCCATGATAGCCGAGTGGTTGGGTGGTCGGAATTTTGAGTCAAACTACCTGAATTCGATCACCAGATGTCAATTCTGATTCAATTCAATTCAATTCTCATAAAGATACCGTTATACCTACATACCAAGCTAATAAAAGCGTATTAGGAAGGAAGTGAAATTATTTTTATGCCGTATAACCGCACAAGTAACATGGTGTACCAATTGAATAAGATAAAATGTTTCATTATACATTACATAATTGAACGAAATAATGAAGAATGTAATCTAGTGTACAGGAAACAAAAGGCGACTTTCACTATTGACGCTTTGTTGTTAAATCAATCTATTGTCTTTTGTCTCCCTATACCCAACAACAGATACGCGAAAATTTCTTTTAAACAAAATTGAATGAAACACAAACAGAACGTTCTTTTATCGAACTACCCTCATAATGTAATTGTTAAGTTTCCTTTTAACTTCTTTTGTGTTGAAGCAGTAATGAACATGAGTTATTTTTAACTGAGTTCTTAAAAGAGGAACTTCGCTACCAGACGAATATCTGATTTGAAGTTATAAAACGTGTGTGTATTATATAAAAAAATACGTCTTCACGCAATTCCCAATACAGGGGTAGACAGAGGTCTAGTCTAGGCAATTAAATCCCTTCGACCCACCTTCCACCGAAGATATTTTTCGGGACAACGTGGCAGGTGGTGAGCCCGTCGCCGTCTTTATGTCCAAGCCAACGATTTAATTTGTACATGAATTTTTTGAAAAACCCATTGGTACGAGCTTGCCAACTGGGGATCGAACTCGGGTCTCTCGACTCGAAATTCCGACCATCCAACCACTCGGCTATCGTGACTTACTATTAATATTTAGTGTGTATTATATGAATATTTATATTAATTACTTATGTACGTAATGTATTGTATTAAGAGTCACGATTGCCGAGTTTTTTCAAAACTTATCCTTAGTGAAAAGGACTTAAGTAACTATTCCTCTGGCTATCCCGTTTGTAGAGGTTGATAAAGTTTATTCTTTTCTAACGAATTTATAAAACAATAATAAGAAGAAGCAAAATACTTATAAGAGTCCTAGGATGAAAGATGTTAAAATAAAATCACGTCCGGTTAAATTTTGAATCTGGATTTTGTTTTTAATATACGCTACATTCATATGCATCTCGGCGTCTCTGCATCTTTTCAAAAGCTCACTCAAATTCATTCGGCTACGTCAGCATTTAAGTTTGCATTTCAAATATTCTTGAATTTTTTTGAAATAAGTGGTATACAAATGTATATTATTTATTGTGAAAACACAATAAATAAATAAATAAAAACTTAACAATTACATTATGAGGGTAGTTCGATAAAAGAACGTTCTGTTTGTGTTTCATTCAATTTTGTTTAAAAGAAATTTTCGCGTATCTGTTGTTGGGTATAGGGAGACTAAAGACAATAGATTGATTTAACAACAAAGCGTCAATAGTGAAAGTCGCCTTTTGTTTCCTGTACACTAGATTACATTCTTTATTATTCGTTCAATTATGTAATGTATAATGAAACATTTTATCTTATTCAATTGGTACACCATGTTACTTGTGCGGTTATACGGCATAAGAATAATTTCACTTCCTTCCTAATACGCTTTTAATAGCTTGGTATGTAGGTATAACGGTATCTTTATGAGAATTGAATTGAATTGAATCAGAATTGACATCTGGTGATCGAACTCAGGTAGTTTGACTAAAAATTCCGACCACCCAACCACTCGGCTATCATGGCTGTATTCAAATCATTTAAAGCGATTTTGCAATAATTAGCTGATTTTATTCGTCATGTAGTTAATTTAACACGAACAAAATTAAGCAGACCGTAAACGGGTAGCAGTGTCTAGGGCATAAGGTACCTTGTGCTACGATCGACAAATCCGCAAGTCAAGTATGGCAATTCAAGGCGTATCTCCTTTAACCTTTAGCTCTTTAGCGTTGCCCGAGCGCGGGTGCTCAGAGGGGGATTCTCCAGCATCGGTGGTGCTGGTACCCCCCTGAGATTAGTAGATTTTCTTCTTCCGCTATCATGTTTTAAGGGGAGGGGGGTGTGTGGGCCTCCGGTTACTTGCACTCACCAGACGAAACGCAGAACTTCTACTTCACGCCGGTATTCTGTGAGGCCGTGGTACTTCCCCGGTCGAGCCTGCCCATTCATGCATCAACAAAAGCATGCAACAGCAAAACATGGCTCTACTACTGTTAATATAAATGTCCATGGTTTATATAAATGTTGATGAAAGTGAGATAAGCACGGATGAAATAGTAAAAGCGTTGAAAAGTATGAGATAAGGTAAGGCTGCAGAGTATGATAGGATTACCGTCGAGATGCTGAGGACTGGACAGGGCATAGTGGCTAGTCAGCTGTACCGCCTTTTCTGCTGGCGAAATGGGAAAGTATCGGGAGACTGGTCTAAAGCCGTAATCGTGCTATTGTATAATAAAAGGGTCACGGCAGGACTTTATAAATTACCGCGTCATAAGCCTTCCCAGCGTTGTTGGAAATTGTATGCGAAAGTATTGATTGAAAGAGTTGTGAATGAAACAGAAAGAAAAAAGAAAAAGTATGGACAGCACAAGTGGGATTTAGAAAGGGAATGAGATGTACGGATCCGGTCTTTTCCATGTGGTGCATAGCCAAAAAGTGTCTGGCTAAAAACCAGAAGGTCTATTGCACGTTCGTGGATCTAGAAAAGGCCTATGATAGAGTGGTGAGGAACTAATTGTGGTCAGAATTATCCGTGAACTGTGTGAGCAGTATCCTCATACAGGTATTACAATCTCTTTATAGGGATTCTAGTGCTTGTGTAAGGATAAACGGGGCATACACTGAATGGTTCAATATCGAAAAAGGTGTTAGACAGGGCTGTGCAGCGTCACCGTGACTGTTTAATCTGTCCATGAACAATTGCTTGACAGATTTAAAAGAGAATGAAAGTGGATTAAGAATGAATACTAATTCACAGAAGACATTTGACGAACAGAGAAAACATTTGACGAGTAACTATACTCGTGAAATGTTTTCTCTGTGCTGATGACCAAGTATTACTTGCGTCTTCAGCCGAGGAGTTGCAGGAGATGGTAACTGCTATGACTGGAGCTTCTGTTAGAAAGGGAATGAAGATGAATGTAAAGAAGACGAAAGTGATGGTGTTTGAAAGAGATGAGGCAATGACAGACTGTAATATCCTGATTGGAGATGAACAAATTGAACAGGTGAATTTTTGTGTATCTGGATTCAAAATTTATAAGAGATGGAAAGTGTGAGAGTGATGTTGAAAGAAGATGGAATGCAGGAAACATGGTGAATGGAGCTTTGCACTCCTTTATAAGCATTCGGAAGGTGTCTACCAAGGTTCGTTTGGCTGTGCATGAGGGAGTGTTGATTCCAACACTCATGTATGTAAGTGAAAGTTGGGTATGGCAGAAGCAACATGCTAGCAGAGTATATGCAGTTGAAATGAGAACGTTAAGAAGTAGGAGTTAAACTAATTGTCAGGATAAGGAATAGTGAGATAAGGAAACATTGTGGTCTGAAAAAAGATGTAGTGATTAAAATTGAGAAAGGTATGCTAAGATGGTTTGGCCATGTCGAGAGAATTAATGAAGAACGATTGACGAAAAAATGTATGAATGGAAGTGTAGGATGGGGAAGACATAGGCGGACATTTCGAGACCAAATCAGGGAGGTCCTGAAAAAAGGCCAGGTCAAGAGGCCAGGTAAATTGAAGAGAATGTATGAAGGGAATAATGAAAGTGGACGAAGCGAACCAAATATGCAAACATCGTAGCAAGTGGTAAGAAGTGGTCTCTACCTACCTCTACGGGAAAGAGGCGTGATTATATGTATGTATTTATTATTGTTAGTTAATATAAATATAATGTTAATGCTAATATAATGTTGCCAATAAAAATGCCGATTGTTCTTTTTTTTTTGATAACTTATTCCCAATACTGATGTACCATGTATTGTATCGTTTGCTTAGACTTAGTGTTTACGGTGAGAGGCTCACCACATGTCACGTCATCACAAAAAAGATTTGGTTTAATGTGGATTACGGGATTAAAAAGTATATAGATCTCTGACTACTCTCCGTACTGGGAAATGAATAAAAAAGGAGTATATATTACTTCACGTCATTCCCAATACAGAGGTAGGCAGAGGTATCAACAATTAAGTCGACCCACCTTTCATCGAAGATATTATTGGGCCAACTTGACAGGTGGTGAAGCCATCGCCGTCTCTATGTTTAAGTCAACGATAAATTTGTCCATAAGTTTTTGTAAAAACCCATTTGGGGATCGAACTTGATTCTCTTGACTCAAAATTGCTACCACCCTACGACTCGGCTATCGCGACTTAAAAAAAAGAGTGACACAGTTCAAAACATTTTCCTCCCTTATAACCTACTTCGCTAATGTAACCGCGTACCTGGCTCCCTAGACAATACTCTCTCCATGTGTCGGTACGTTACAGCGAATGCTTTTGAACCTCTAATGTGGGAGGGAGAGTGGTGCCCTTCTTCTCTTCGGACCAGGTAACATATACCTTTTTATATTTGCATGCGGAGGGTTGCGAAGTAATTTTTTCAATAACAACTTTAATAAAGCTTTAGTAACTAACATTCATTTTAAATGAGAAAAGCTTTCACTATGGTTAAGTTAGCAATATAAACTACTTTTTATTACGTAGTTGAAAATGCATATTACGTCTTTTTAATTATAATACCAAATACCTATTCCAAAATAAAATGATAAGTGATCATGTAATAAATAAATGAATATAATTGAAGCTTCCTGAAGTAAGGTCATAAAAGTTTTTATGCATGTGTTTCAATAATTGCAGTAAGTGATTTAACGTCCTGGTAGTTGCGCAACCTACCTTCGCTTCTCCTAAGCTAAAAAATTAATAAAATAAATATCTTCATGCATATTACCTGATGGGGTAGCCAGATAGAATAGACAGCACAGTGTCACGATCCTTACTTACCTCTTTCGCATCATTAAAATTCGCTTTTTTTAAATCTTGGCTTTACACAAAGATCTATAAAAAATTGTGGCTTGAAACAATTACATGCAAATTGAGGTCTCGAAACCACTGAACCTTGATTTTTCTCTTTAAATGTAGTTTATTCAATGGTCGTCTGCGGAAGTTGCTTTAAGCCGCTGGGCCTGAGTTCATTTTAAGTTTAAGAACATTCTCTACTATTGGTTTTAAGTATTATTAGTCACGATAGCCGTGTGATTATGTGTTCGGAATTTGAGTCAAGCGACCCGAGTTAGATCTTCAGGTGGTAGACTCGGGGTTTCTCAAAAACTTATATACGAATTAAGTCATTGACTTGGACATGAAAACGGTGACAGTTTCACCACCTGTCACGTTGTCCCAAAAATGTCTAGACCTCTCTCTAGCCGAAGATTCTAATTATTATCTTATTAAATAAAATAATATTCATAAAAAAGCTGTATTTTTCATCCTTGTTCTATCCCAAACAAAGGCATCGTATGCTTACCAAGGCGAATAGACAATTTCCTATTTTCTAATTAGGATGTACTAATGGGATTTTTTTTATTTATTGAACTGAAATAACTAATTCAACAAACGAACTTCAAAGCACGCCATATCTAACAAAAAATCTATCCACATCCGTCTACTCAGTTCCAAGTTATACATGAGAACCTCCTCCGTAGTCCTAAGGTTGAAAATTTACTTTTTATTTCTTAACGAGTATTTATTTTTGTTTTTTTGTAATGTTGCCAGTTATAAATGAAAGTTTAAGTTTTTGATTGCTTCGTGATACGAGTACGTGTCAAACACGTTGTTTCCCTTGTCAACGTGACAGTTTTTTGAATATTTATTTTTATTACTTTGTTGTCTGTTTTGCAACGTCATGTCAAATACGTCATTGTAGTTATTACATATATTTTTTTGAAAAAAAAAAGTGTGTCTTGGAAATTTCAATAGTTGATAATAGGAATTACACCTTGTGATATAACTATTTATATACAAGATAGATAATCCTTTATTGAATATTTTACTAAAGAACTAAAAAAATCTCACGCCATTCACAGTTTTAGGGTAGACAGAGAACTAGACAATTTAGTCCTCTCGACCAACCGAAGACATTTTTCCGGATAAACTGACAGGTAGTGAGTCTGTCGTTGTCTTTTATAGGTCTAGGCCGCTGTAAATATAATAACTTAAATATAGTAAGATTTTGAAACCCATTGGTACGAGCCTACCAGCTGGGGATCGAAATCGGGCCTCGCCTCGAATTCAGAGTCTTACTTAATGAGTTTTTGAAAAAATCCACGTTGTCCCCAAGGACTTTATTGTCTAGACCTCTGTCTACTCCTGTATTGGGAATTGCGTAAAGATATTTATTTATTATTTTTGACCCTGAATACGAGTTTAATATCTTGAGCACTATACACTTCAAACTATAGCTAGACTGCAATATCAGACGTGAGATGTTAACTAGTGGAAAGCTTATTTCTCTGCAGTATGTCGGTAAACATTCTCATTTAAACTTAGATGAAGTGCGCGGCGTTCTAAGTCGGAGCTTAATACGATGCAATATCAAAGTTGTTATGGTTTTTGTTTATTTGTCGCCAAATTAAATACAATGTAAGAATAAAAAGACGAATTTAGAAATAATATAATAAGAAAATATAGAAAGAAAACGAATATAAGACCGATAGCTTAGTTGGTAGTGACATTGACTTCAAAGCCGAAGGTTGCGGGATCGAATCTCGATATTATGTTATCGATATTATTGTGTGATGAATGTACATACAAACATTCACCTGTAGAGATGCTTTAAATGTATATATGAATATTTATCTATGTATGTAAAAGCTCACCACCTGTTTGTCCCAAAAGCTTTGGTGAAAAGTGTGACAAAAGGAATTTATTGTTTGGATCTCTGTCTACCTCACTCAGGGAAATTGTGGGAAGATGTATGAAGAAAACAAGAAGAAGTATATGTTTTAGAGGAATTTAGTTAAGGCAGTTCTCCCACCTAGAAACATGGAGCCTTTCGTACCATACAATCTAGGCTATCCCACCCATAAATTACGGTACTAAATGAGTAAGATTTTAATGGATTGTTTTGTGAAAATTTGTTTATAAAATCAATAGTTGCTCACAGGTCACAGGTCAACCGAAATTTGGTCTGATATTTTTGGAGATGTCTAGTCTGTCATCGGTGTCCAATATGTCTTTTTAAACTTTTTCCCTTAGTCGCCTCTTACGACACCCACGGGAATAAAGGGGTGGCATATTTTTAGACCAATACCACACGGTAAATGTTAGGTTAATATCTTGTGGATCTAAATTGTCTATACGTGTGACTACTCTGTATTAGAAAAGGCGTGAAGATGAATAAATTAAAACTTAAAGGTGAAACTCCTTTAGGTCTCTGCCGTGAGGAAGATTTGCTATAATCGCCAGGCTTGGCGCGCGGTTTCACGAGAGTATATTACATTTTATATTATCAAATGTCATCATAATATACTAAAGTCTACTCTAGTTAAACTATGTAAAGCGTCTTACCCGATGCTTAGACATGTAATAAATTAAACGTTGTTGTCGTGTAAACGAAAGATCTTAACGGTTAAGTCTGTTCTAAGTAACAAAGAACAGATAAATTGTTTATTGTTTGGTTTGCAATTACATACGTAGTATCTTTTAACGAAACTCTGGCATTATATATCTATCATACATACATAACGGCCTGTAATAGTAATAAATACATACATAGATAGGGATAACATCACATACATTGCTCCGATACCAAAACTGGTCCATGGAGGTCGTCGATGTAATAGTTCTCAGCTTAGTGGGTTTTTCATAATTGCCAAGCTCGGCAAGCGGAATGGCGGTCGCAATGTGTTATTTTATGGAGATCGCTATCCCGCCATCTGACGGTAGCCATAGTTGTTAAGGCTTTTCCCTTGGGGCCATATTATAAAGCCATACATACATAACGGCTTGTTAAAGTCCACCGCGGAATATAAACTACACCTAGAAGGAGAATTTTCCACAATTACTATCCTTGGCAAGTACAACTTAAAACTCACACTTTACATGCAGCTGTCCGTCACTAATATTAACAATTTCGGTCTAGTATTTGTATATTTCAAAATATATCAGTCTACCACCATTTTAAATTTCAAGGCTTTTTTTTATTCATCTATTATGCCACCCAAGGGAAGCAAAGGGATGATTAATACCTTTGGTGTTACCAGTGCTTATCAGGTCCTTGCTCACGATAAGTAAGCAAGTTGATGGTAACATAGCAGTATTGAAATTTAAACAATTGTCCTTCCTTGTTTTTTTGTTTTTTTTTGTCACCAGTTGCAAAGGTCTAACAATTAATTTTTTTTATGCCACGTTTCACCAAAAGCATTATTTGTGATGACGTCACTGGTGGCGAGCCTGTCGCCATCTTAGTCTCCTAGCTCTCTTAGATAAATATGTATATATACAGACAAACTTTTATGACTCGAATAAAGTATATCGGGGATTTTTGTTAAAAAATTAAAAAATCAACACAATCTCTCCTTGCTTAATTATTAAATATCTCCTTTATTTAATAAATAAAATCCTGTTCTGATTCCATTGCTTTATAATGATATTTTCATTATTCAGTGCAGCTATGTAATCAGAATTAGAAATTAATTTAAAAAACAAAAGAGCTATTAATCAAGTATGCAAATTAGATCTGTCGCTGCGCCAGGCATATCTTCTGTCGAGGCTTCGTTGACATATTATGCATAAATCTGCCTGAAGCAAGCGGACGAATCAATTGTGGTACAAAATAATCTTCATTTGAAACAATTTAACCATCCGATAGTCTCGTTGGCAGTGACCCTGTCTTTAAAACTAAGCGTTGTAAGTTCGAGTCCAGGTATGGGTAAAAATTTGCATAATGAATATGAATTTTTGCCGTATAATTAGATGCTACAATATGCCGTTGCAACCAGTATCTGATATTTTTTGTATGCAAACGAAGATATGTTCACGGGTCACAGATCTGCCCATTACTGGATAAGCGTTAGGGGATGTACATTTACATTCTATGAATATTTTTGCTTCTATTTAAAATTGTACTTTATGATTTGCACCCATCATTTGATTCTCTGCTTGAACCAAAGGAAAACTGTCAGAGAATGCCTAACATTAAGTGTACATTTTTCTTGTGCTAATAAAGTTTAAAATAAATATATCTTTCATTTGTTATCTCATAAGTGTTCGGCTTGTTTTAAGCAAATAGGCTCTGAGGTCGATGACTTTATCCAACTATTTTTAGTATAATGTTAGTCACGAGAGCCGAGTGGATGGGTGATCGGAATTCGAGTCAAGAGACCCGACTTCGATCCAGACGTGGTAGGCGTTTATGAATGGGGTTATCAAAACTTATGTGTGATTTATATCGTTGACTTGGATACATAGACTACGACAATATTAAGATTCTCCTCACCACTTAAATGTGGGCCGAAAGGATTTAATTGTCTTTAATCTTTGCGTCATCTTAGCTCTGTGTTCTATAATAAGGTTATGAAAAACTTAAATACTTACCAGAATAATTGAATGTAATGTTTATCAACGGCTGCTGTCCGATTCGTAAGATGATATTTTTTTATTTATTTGTCATTGACTAGTTTTGCATCACAAACATACAATTATCGATCTATCTAGAGATAAGTAGGAAGTGTGTAGAATAACGTAAATAAATCAAAACATTCTCATGCACTTATCACAATTATAACACGATATTTAAATACCCTCTATTTAAATTATAGTCACGATAGCTGAGTGGTTGGGTGATCGGAATTCAAGTCGAGAAACCCGAGTTCGATTCCCAGGTGTCTGGCTCGTAACAATAGGGTTTCTTCAAAAACTTATTTACGTTTCATATCGTTGGCTTGGACATAAAGAAGGCGCCGGACTCACCACATGTCACATTGTCCCAAAATATTTTCGGTGGAAGATGGGTCGAAGAGACTTAATTGTCTATACTGGACCCCTGTCTACCCCTGTATTGTAATTGTGTAATTGTTTTATTAAGTCTCTTCACCTGTATTGGGAATGTTACCCCTCTACTAAAATTGTTTGCAGGTGACATGTGCCAAAGCCTGGTGGACTCCCAATCCGATTTTCACCCAAATCCGATAAAGAAAGTTAATCTCGTATATATACATATTTGGCTGGGAAAACAGATGAAAATTTATTTACTCATTTAATCAAAGTTATCTTAGAAAAAAAAACAGTTAGCAGTGGACACATTTAGGCCGTTGAAAGAAAGTTTTTTGAGAGCCATTTTCATTTCAGCGGGCGAGATTTTAATTCTTCTTTCCCATAATATTCTAAACCTTTATACAATCTAAATCTTAACCTCCAATCTCCACAGGTGTCGTAATTAAATTAATGAGAAATAAAAAATTTACCGATACGAGTGTGCTTCGAACCCGCGTCCTCTGACGTACTGTGGCAACGCGCATACCTCCGTATTTCCACGGATTGGCTATCGTATTACCAGATGTCTTGCACCTTAGACGCTGCAGATATAGTATTTTGCGAAGTGGTTGGTGTAGCCTTTATATTTTCAGTTATATCCTACGTCCTTCTCATGAAACCCATAGTAACAAAGGGACGTGCAAATTCTTCCACCGTAACTATACGACGATTAAAATTAACTAATTATTGTAAAACCGCATTAAATAATCTCAACATAGTTTTAATTACCTAACTTTATACACTGACGTGGGGCCGTACATTCAATTAGGAACTTTATGGAGTTGTTTCCTAATAATGTCGCATTTCTATTCTAGATTTTCACTTTAAATACTGGTAATTAAAAATCGTCTGTGTTTAGAATTAGTGTGAAAAATATGTTAACACTCCACCAGATTTCGTTTGCGTTGAAGCTCTGCAAATCATTTGAAAATAAACGATTAAAAATTTTACCGCCTTTAAATAGAATGCCAAAATAACAACTTTCTTAGCTTCTTAGTAGGTAATTTACACTGTCTTCAGGAGGCTTTAAAAAAATCGATAAAAGGGAATTTAACGATAGAACCTACTTTGCCACGTTATCCAAGTGGTTGGGTGATCGGTATTCGGTGAGTCGAGGTCGATCCCCGGAGGAAGACTCTAATTAATGAGTTTTTTCCTACAATTTACATAGTTTTTTTTTACACTGTCCCTTCGTGACCCACTTAATATTTTTAAACCCATGCTTAACTAATACACTTTTATAAATAGTAAAAAAGATTTTACTAATACTAAATATTTTGGAATCATCTATATAGTCAATAAATTTTAGTGTGAAATATAGAACTGCTGCGTATTATGCGACTCGGAATTTTATTTCGATTGCCCGGTACCGGGTCACGACCCGGCTAATGACTCTGGTCTAGACCTCTGACTACCTCAATAACAGGAATGCGTGAAGATGTTAAAAAGTGATGAAACATGTCAACTTCGTGATTACTTAATGCGATTCGACTGTCAGCTAACAGTAATGACAAAATGTGTGTCGCTGCAGGCTTTGTTATGTTTGGAAACATAAATCAACGCTGCAATGTTTATGTAACGATAAAATAATTGTTGTCTTTTGATTTATAAAGTGAGATTACGGATCCATTCAATATAATTAGAGAAATAGAGGATACGTTGTTGCCAATTCCCATACCTCAAGTGCT